>AYEL01059277.1:0-18194 GCA_000484575.1 Olivierus martensii | reverse complement strand
AATGTACCCTACATAATATATTAAAAAATTTCTGTATGCAGCTAGCTAAGGCAATTTTTTTCTCATAATCATATTTGTTAGATTCTAAATGTGGTTCACAGTTGTTCTGGACTTCAAATTTGCAGAAATAAATAAATTACAGTTGATTTTTAACACGTGGTCCAAAGTTGTCCAATTCTAAAGGTAACTTTGACCGGCTATAAAATAGCTTGTCATTGCTAAATAATACAAATTCCCTTTACAATTTATATAAAAGGCATAACTTCAATGAACATGAATTCCAACGGTTCATGCATGAATTGTTTTCAAGTGTATTTAGATGGTCAAATTTTGAAAAAAAGCTAAAAAGTGGTCCAAAGTTCGCCCGATTGACTGTACTTGCAATTGGATACGTATAAGCTGCATTTATATTTGAAGCTCTTGAGTCATGCCGGGTATCCTTGATAGTGTTAGATAAAACATATTCTATAAGAACCCCATATTTTTATTAGTTGAAATTAATAAAAAAAAATCGTTTAAATAAATATATTAGAACATCATGATTTATTTTAAATTTATAAGTTTATAAAATCAACAAAAAATTTCTTTAAAGTTGCCTGATGATGTATGAGTCATGCCGGGTATCCTTGATAGTGTTAGATAAAACATATTCTATAAGAACCCCATTTTTTATTAGTTGAAATTAATAAAAAAAATCGTTTAAATAAATATATTATAACATTGTGATTTATTTTAAATTTATAAGTTTATAAAATCAACAAAACATTTCTCTAAAGTTGCCTGATGATGTAAAAAAAAACAGTGAGGATGAGGAAATTCAATTAAACAGATTAAAATATCATAATTAAAATTTATTTATTAAACTCTTATATAAGATTTTGATTTAATTGTTTTTTTGTGTAATGAAAATACAATATGATATGCAAATGAGCAGATATGCTCATTTGCATATTTAAAATATTAACGAAACTAACTGAATAATTTTATTTGTCGTTTTTTTTTTTAAATTGATTCGTTACTTTTACTTAAGTTATTATAATCTATAATTTTTCTTTAATCTTAATAATTATTTTTAAATTAACCAAATTATCTTAAGCTATCAAAATATTTTTGGAGGCCCTAGGACGAGCAAGGCTTTGAGGCCCCTAAAAATTCAAATCAGCTACGTCTAATTTTAAAGGCTCTTTATAACTTATAAGAAACCTTTAAAATTTTACTTTTTATATAGCGCTTTAATAAAAACCCATTTTTTCTTATTAAAAGTTTATAAAAGTTGAAAACTGATTGATAATTTTGGGGCCCTAGAATCGCGGGGCCCTAGGACGCGGCCTATTAGTAAATCTGGCCCTGAATATAAGTATGAGTAAAACTGATCTTAGGCATCTAAACAAATTTTTCATTTATAAAAAACAATAATAAAATTGGACGTTGTTTGACAATAATTATGCATCCCTGGTGTACTAGTTATTTGTTTCGACTGTAGATAACACAAAAATAATTGTAATGTTTAAATTTTTGGGTTATATTTAAAATATAACTAATATAAACAAACAATCAGCTGATTTCGAAAAACCGTTAGATATTTCCCACCAGAATCTAGGACAGCGAGTTCGGCATCGATTGTCAAGTGGGGTATAGGTCGCTTTCTTTCGCTGATAAGTTAAAATTTATAAATTTTTAAATAAAACAAATTTATCGAATTTTATGTGTGAATTTTATGTGTGATGTGTATTCATTTTACCACACTATTTTATGTGTGGTAAAATGGTACAATTTACAAGGGGCCAAACTTTCGCAAATTTTAATTTACTGGATAAAGATATCTGTAAAAAAAAAAGTAAGGATAAAATCTGAAGGATATGTGGAACTTGATTTTGAAGTCGGACAAATTTGGACAATCAATTCTTGAATTTTGGGGGGTCGAAAGATCACAATTATATTAATTAATTCGGATTAGGTTCGAATTAAAGGGGTAACTAAAAATTTATTAAAATATCGACGGAAAAGCAAATTTTTGAATAATATGATAGAAATATGGAAAATGATAGAATTTGAGATTTTAACCATTTTTTCTCGATTTACGCAAAAATTACGAAGTTATTAAGTTTTAAATTTTGACTCTGGAGACCAGTACTAGGAGTGCAACACGGAGCGCGTTTGTCTCGGGAGACCAGGCGGTCAAGTGTTAAAGGTTAACATCTCAAAATTTTTTCTTTGGATAAATTAATTAAAAAATTCTAATTTAATCATTAATTTGTAAATGGCATCACATTGTCTAATCATTAGTGTATTTATTAATTAAAAGATGGACTAACATTAAACTGAATTCTTTCAAATTAATAAAATTTCCATCAAAAACATATAGGCATCCCCCCACTTTCGCACATTTTAAAAAATTCAACTTTTTAAATATTTTTGTCGATAAAAAAAAATTTTCTTCCATGAAGAATGCTCCAAAATTCTGTAACTCACTCTACATTCTCGGACACACATTACTTCCCACAATCGGAATCATAATCACTATTGTGTTGTTCCAACCAAGAGAGATCATGGACCAAACAGTGATAGCTACGTTTAAACAATATTATATGAGGACAATAATGACTAAGGCCATCAAGGCAACTGACAAGGAAGATGGGCCAACATTAACAGATTTTTAGAAGAATTATAATATACAGAATGCAATAAACAATATTGGAGATGCGTGGGCTGAAATAAAAGAGTCAACAATGAAATGTTCCTGGAAACAATTATGCCCACAAATGATGAGTGATTTTATTAATTTTGAAGAAACACTGGAAACTATCACCAATGAAATAGTTAGCCTAATGAATGAACTAAACTTGGATATCAACAATGAAGATGTAAATGAGTTGATTGAATCTCACTCAGTGCCACTGTCAAATGAATAATTAATTAAAGCAACAACTGAGTAACAATGAAATACACAGTGAAAGTGAGGAACAAGAAGCTAATAAAAATATCAAGATTGACAATTAAAAATATGAATGAAGCCTTCATACATCTTGACAAATTTTTGACTATCATGGAAGAATGTGATCCCAATGAAGAACGTATATCTAAAGTACGTAGGGCAATTCAGAAAGACACAGCATGTTATAGAAATCTTTATCAAGAAAAGAAAAAAAGGGAGGTATTCAACTAAATCTTGACAAGTTTATAAAGAAAACCCCCGAAAGCACAAACAGGTCTCTTTAACTTAATTATGTATACATATTGATAAATAAAGACTTTAAAAAACAGTTTTTGGTGCATTTTTTTTATATCCCTCGACTTTCGAACATTCAACATTCGTACACGCTTTCGGGAACCAATTATATGTGAAAGTCAAGGGTTGTCTGTATTGAGAGATTAATTTGGCAGTGTTAGAATCTATTTGGTAATTCTCTTGAAGTTATATTATTATATTTTAAAATAGGTTTAAAAAATAAATTTTTTTAAACCTATTTTAAAATGTGTGAAATCTTTAGGAAATCTAATTTTAATCTGCATTTAATGAGTATTAATTTCTTTATTATATAGGATTTATAACATTCATAGCAAAATATGATTACTTATATTTATAATAAAATATTTAAAAATTTTTAAATGTTATGGAATTCTTCACTTATTAGAGTATTCGGCAGCAAGGCTGCAAAGAGAAATTTTCGGGCCTGTGACAAGTTTGTAGTTTGGACCCCACTTTAAAAAAAGTGCATCACTTTGGTTTAAAAAAAAAGTCATATAAAACATTATTTATTTATTTAAAAAAGTGAACAATAAATTCAAAATTCAATACATTATATACCATGTTACATATAAAACAGTTTATTTTTGCAAGATTGCTTTGGATGCTTTGGTGGTGACCTGCGAACTATTGGACCCATTATGTGACATATCAGAGTCTGACGATCGAACCTTTTTCAATGCCAGGCCCGTGACAAAAGTCTTGGATATCACCCTCTTGGAGGCCCTGTTCGGCAGTCTGAAATTTGCAGCCTATATGCAGACCATGATACCTGTTTTTGCAGACCACTATATTATAACTGCAAGAACATATAGAAGATATTCGAAAAAAAAAAATCACAATCATTTTTCATGAAATATTTGAAAATGATTAAGCTTTAGTGTTTTTAATACAGGTTGTCCTCGACTTATGACAGGGTTCCATTCCAATATCTCCATCATAAATAGAATCTGACATAAGTCGAGGACTTTTTTAATTCTCAATTTATTTGATTTCTGTTTTAATATTTTAATAAATTAGATTTCTATTTAACTTAAAACTTTCCTTGCCATTTTTTTTACATTTGGAATTTTCATTAGTAGTATTATTTCTTTTACTAAGACATGACAAAGTTACAACAAAATACAAAAAGTGCAATGAGAGAAATGAAAATTTTGACTGCTGATTAGCAACTAGCATGCCAAAGGTACTGTGATAAGTTAGAAGTGACTGAATCATATTAATGGCTATTGCATATTGTTGAAAGGCTTTGCTTGCTGACTAATGGCGACTCTGCTATGTATATACAAAAGCAATGTGTGATATATATATATATATGCATATGCAGGTGACAAAGTTGAATTAGACAACTTTTAATTACAAGTTTTGGCTGTCATAAGTGTGAATCATCTGTCATCTGTATTGCAGGGCTGTCAAACTGGCAGCCTGCATGTGATTTTTTGTGGCCTGCAACACTCAACTAAAATGAAAACAAGAACAATGTGTTATGAAGATAATAGAAAGTAACTGTCACATCGAGGCTATGTCATGTACTACGATCAATTTTGATACGGTATTTCATTTTAACAAAAAGCAATTTCATGAATTTCTTTGTTTTGATTGGCGTTGTTGGATATATACACAAAGATGACAGTGATCTTTCAGATCGGTGACACAAATTTGGTGCTGTCCTGCAAGGCTTACCTCATTTTATGGGAAACTTTCCTGACATAAATAAAAATTATAAATGGGAACCCAAATTTTTTAGGATAGCCAAATACAATAAACAAAATCAAAACAATCCATCTTTAAAATTAGTGTTAAAAACATGCTTGTTAAAGATTTATTTGTTGTATTATAACCTATTTAAAAAATGTAAATAATTATGGACATTTGAATTTATAAAATTTTAAAAAAAATTCTTGAATTTTTTTTAAATTCACTTTCAACGCTAAATAGAAAACTAGAGATCGATAGAAAGAAATTTAATTTCAAGAAAAACATGTAATTTAAAGCAATTATGTAGCAATTATATATATCGTACTAAATTCATTTAATTACACAATATTTTTTAATTATCTTATTCATATAACCGCAACTCTTCTCAAAATTTAATTAAAAAAAAAAAATGTAAATGCAATGTGGCCCTTGGTAATCTTGCAAGTTCATAAAATGGCCTTGGAATTAAAATGAGTTTGACACGCCTGCTGTATTGATATTCAATAAAACATAATGAATTTGAGTTAGAATTGAGAGTTTTATACTGAAAAAATCTATCATTTACAAATTTATTTATAACTACCAGACCTGTGCCTGGCGCTTCTTGGGCAGTTCATACTGTTGTACAGGGTGCATCAGTTAAACCTGGGGACAAAATAAACATTTATAATTAAACAGGGTGTGCCAGCTAAATCCGGACAAAATAAACAATTTAATTAAACACCGCTCTTCCGATCTAAAATTTTATTTAACAAAAAGAATAAAATTATGAGACAATTTAATTAAACAAAATTTTATTTAACAAAAAGAATAAAATTATCGAAAATTATCATTTGCACATAATGGGATACCTTTAGATTAAAATTACTCGATGTAATTCCCTTCTGCCTCTATTCTCGATCGGAAAATATTTATAATTTTTATTCTTTATATAGATTTATCTAATATTAAAGACGTTTAAATTGTATTGAAGTTAAAACATGAAATTATATTATCATCATTGTATTTTCTCGTAGTTTTTTTTTATATGAAAATGTATTCTCGAGTGAAATCAAGAAAAATGTTTATTTTTAATGTTTGTTTAAAATTCACAAAAATAAGTATATATGTAGGCTACTAGTACATATTTTATTATATAAAGTTACATACCTTTACAGCAATATTAACAAAGTTACTTGTAATAAGAAAAATGTTAACAAGTGTTTAAATTTTTGTTAAAATTTACTTTTATCAAGCTATAAAGGCCGGACACAATTTACTATATAAAGCTTTCTTGACGTTCCCTGGCATAGTCTGAAAACATATAGTAGGATAAAACGCATACATTGGACCACTGCCTAATTAGGAAACTGTTCATACATAGTGTATTGGACTGTGAATTTGTATCTATGAAGCAATGCATTCCTTGTCATAGAAAAATTCTCTAATGATACAACCAGCACAGGGTGCCAAAAATTGCATACACAGAATACTTGAAGTGTTTGAGAAGCATAAGCAAATTTCGACGGAAAAATTACCATCAGAGAGAATCATAGCTTAATAAAGTTTAAAAGAAGTTTGACAAACAGTAAGCAAATTTCAGCATTTTGTTTTTAGACATGATTCATGTAATTTACGATTTCCTATTTAGCATGCATACATCTGAAATATTTTGTTTGAGAAATGATAGTAATTTTTCTGTTACACAATTTATGAATGCGGGATTTCAAACACATTTTGATATCAAGTTTTGTGTTGTTCGTTTGCTGTTGATCACAATCGCTTATGGAGTTTATGCCTATAATGGATCATTGTTCCTATAGGAAACTGATATCTTAATATATTTTTGAGAGAATCAAACATCGGAAATGCTTCATAACTTCCTTAACTTCTGATTGTCCTTCTCCTAGCAACTTCAAGAAAGTAACAGACCTTATCCCACTTTCTCCAGAGATTCAATCAAAGAAAAAGAAAAAAGAAGTAGAACAAATAGTAAAATAGTAGTTCTTTCTGTTTTGACTATATCGCCATATAAGAAAGCAATAGAAGAAAGAAAGTATTCAGCTTCACAAAAAGCTGGGAAATAGCAAAATGCATTGGCACCTTGAATCCATCACGTAACTCCTAAAGTTGGTAATGCAGAATTTGCCAAGAACACAGAGATACCAATGATTTAGTGCAGCGTTAGTCTATTGCAAGGGACTCACAAGAATTAACAAAAAAAAAATATTTTTGAGATAAACAAAAAAAAATCAAACTGGTGTCGAAAAAAATAAATCAGCAGAAAGGTTATAAATACATATCTCCATATACCCAAAAACTTTCTGTTATAACTGTTTTAAAGACAAAATATCGAACTCGTTTAGTGATTGAAAAAGAATAGCGAGTAACGAAATCTTCAGTGACATTCCGATTTGAGAGAATTTGTGCTGAGAAACAAGTCCACTCATTGCATTAAATATTATGCTGTATTAAACAGATATTTTATTTTTCGTTTTTTAAATAAGATTTATTTAATTGTATTAAAAATGATTACATCATAATAAATATATATTTTTTATATAAAAGAACTTTATTATACAAAATATCGTAGTAAAGTTCGTGGTCCGAATTTGTTTCCCGTCCTCTAATGTAGTTCGATATCGAAATCACTTTTCTACAGACTCACAACGGTTTTCAAATAGATACCAATGATTTAGTGCAGCGTTAGTCTATTGCAAGGGACTCACAAGAATTAACAAAATATTTTTGAGATAAACCCGTTTTTCAGACCTATTTTCAAAGAAAAAAAGTGCGTCTTATACGCCGGCAAATACGGTATATAAAAAGCAAAATACACTAACAAAAAATGCACTTTAGAGAGTCTGGATGACTCTATTCTTGGTAAAAGAAATCAGACAAAACAGTTCTCCACGGGAGGGTAGAAGTGTGAGCACCCAGGAGAGAGAATCCTTCCCGATCCACACGGAACGCCCCAGAAGTCCACCGCTGCCCGGTCCACTTCTGTTTACTCTCTGGGATCTATCTCCCCAGAGAACCTCGACGGCAACTTTCTATCGTTGACTTCCGTCGCTTCTGACCCGCTCCGTCAGCTTTCCGTGTGATCTCTCCTCTCTCTCTCTCTCTCTATCCGTCTGTCTTCGATGCTCACGACACCCTCACTGCCCGTGTCCATCTGACTTGTTTTTCCTCTTACATGCTCGTCCTCCTTTCTCCAGTTTTAAAAACAAAACTATAAAAAAAGGAGACAAAGCGACCGAGGAATAACATCCATTACAAGGCACACTTAGGGAGTTAACCCTTCCATAAATTGGTCTAATTAAAGTCACTCTATACTCCTATAGAGAAGTATGGACATGACCTTGAATGCCGCCATGTTTGAGACATCTAGTCTAAGGCGAGGCTTAGATATAGGTACCGATTCAAAACAGAATTCCTTTTTTCCCGTTATGTTATACATAATTAAAATTTATGCTAAGGTACTAATCATACTGGTTATTTAGAATTATTTATTATTGTTCTTCCCAAAAAATAATAAAAAAATGCCGGATAAAAAATTGTAAATACACACTGTTTTATAAATTAATAGTATTTAGATATGGTAAGAAAAAAAATACAATGTTACCATTAACGCTAAGGAAACAAATTTTCCTTAATTGCCAAATTTTCATGCTAGAAATTACACTGTATAAACGAAGTAACATTTTATTTTCATAAGTTGTTTGGGGAAGTTTTAAAAATAATCTGTGCAATTGATGTATAATATAAAGTACTTAATTTTTGAATAATTTTAAAACAAACTAACTTGAACATTTGAATACATAAATAATATATAAGACAATAATTAATAAGTAATTTGGATATTTTATAAATAAAACACTTAATGACTTGAGACAGCATTTTTCATTCCCATACTTCGGCTTCCACATTTTATGTTTTCGTTTTTTTCTTTCAATTGGGCATTTATTTTCCTTATAATGAAATGAATTCTTGTTCTACAGTATTGTTCAATTAGATGTTGGCCAATGTCATGGCATGTTGGAAAGTTTTCGCTCGGAAATATAAAAACGAACCATTTCTATTACTACAAACAAAAGCTGCACAACCAGACTTCTTCGAAATTAAGAAATGATTTAGATAACTATATATAGATAACTATAAATTACTATCCGCCGCCACATGTAACCAAATTCAGTTTAGCTCCAAGCTTAGCTCTTCTACAATGTCTCAAACATGGCGTCTGGAATCCACGTGGCACGGAGCTAACCAATGAAAGGCTTCCATTGTCGGCAAAGTCTAGGGAAAAGCGTGTCCATACTTCTCTATAGGAGCATAGAGTGACTTTAGGTCTAATTACCACACCCTTGTTGACTGACGCCGTTTACTTGTTTACTTGTTTACCGGTGAAGTCTAGGTGTCCAAATCCTGACAATCGCATATTGATTTTGTAGTATTAAATTGTAAGTGAAAACTATTTATAAAATTAGACTGTTATGAAAATGAGGGAGCGTGCAATTTTTTATGGAAAAAGGGGGAGCAGACATAGAAAGTATGGAAACCGCTGATTTAGTGCATGAAATGCAAAGTATGGATGCATGAGAAACGTGCTAAAGTAGCGAAGGACAAAAATGCTTTTATTGTGCTGAATGTTCTGGAAAATGATTAAAGAATAAACAACTGATTTTCATGGTGATTCAAATTCGGACACAACCAGTCCAATTTAGTATAAGTAACAGTAAAATTCAAATTCATTTATTTTGTTTCTATTTTTTAGAAATCAATTATTTTTCTATTTTTTAAATTACAAAATTTTCAATTGCATTTCTTGCGTTTTTTTTTTTTTTTTTCTTGTTTTCAAATTGGGAAAATAAAAATTGTTTGAGCACAAAACATTCTTTGTACCGTTCTTGAAAAATATAATTATTGTTTGATTGTTTCCTTCATTGAGTCAAATTGTTTATTCATAAAATGAAACTGAAGTTTAGGGAGTTCCAATATAGGTGGTCTTATCTTATATTAAGAAAAACTTGAGTTTTGATTATTTGCATATTGATTTCTTCTGTAGTTTTAGTCGTTCAGTTCTTCTTTAATACAATCTTCATAATTTCCGGATGATTCACAAATTTACTTTGAGGAATGTTGAAATTTCTAATGCTATGATATTATGTATTTATATCTATCGAAAATTGACTATTTTACTGATCTCCATTGTCTTACTAACTCTCTTTGCTTTCCTGTCTCTCTTTCTTCCCTCTTCTGTGTGGCTGGTGTGTGTGTTTGACTGTTTATGTCTTCTAATTAGCACCATTTCCGTACATACATAATAAAGTATTTAACACACACAAAACACAATTTAAATATTATAAACCCATCTCTGGGTATAACAAACACTTCTATATACACAACTTTTCGGACTCCTTGGTATTCTTTCTTGAGTGGAAAGGGGTCCTCTAAAAGCTTTGACTCCTTCTTATTAAAAAAAAAAAAATCCCAGGAAAAAACCTTTTAATTGGAAAATTATTTCATACATTGATTTTATTCGCTATTTCAAACATCATGCTTATTAAAATACTATATTTTCATCAGATTAATTGAATTACAACTAGTAGAAATTGTTCTTGGATTTGTTAAAGTATAAAATTGCAAGATCATAGATCAATATTACGTTGCGATGACGTCATTGGCGTGAGTACAGGACGAAATCGTCGTTACAAGATCCCATGAAATCGTCATAATTAAGTTATGACGATTTCATGGGATCTTGTGACGACATCAAAATTCGAACCAAATCATTTTGACATATAATTCATTTATTATAGCATTTGGAATCAGTTGGCATTTTGTATCCAGTTTTAATGTAGATTTAACCAGAATATTTCGCCACGTTGACGTCATGAATCGCGATTTCACATAGTGTTTTGCCATCATGACCTCATAAATCGAAATCGCCTTATAATGTCATTGTTACATCGTGATGACGTAACATCGGTGCGACTATGAAGCCATCTATTGACTAAATTGTTAAAATCTATGAAATTTTTGGATTACTCGTTGTTGTTTAATAATAATTGTTCTAAAAATTCACTAAATAGGCTAGTTATATAAGTTTACCAATCGCAATGAACTCTGCTAAGTTTGGAGGATGTAGTTGCTGGTCATTTAAGATGCTACTTCATACAAACACATATACAAAAAATAAACAAACTAATAATCAAAAATATATACAGTATAAGAAAAATTTTTATTTATTACTTTTGCATTAAGTTCTCGAAATTGTACATTATTTTGGAATTTTCAAAAGATAAAAGTCTTAAATATGTTTCGAAACGATTAAATTAGCATAAATTAAGCCAAATTATCAGACTTGAACACAAAGACCAAATTCTTTACCAGAATTCTGTAAAAGCAAAATATTATATCGTTTATAAAAATAACTTTAATACTATTTACATAAATTTATTAAATTATAAAGATTATTTCAAAATTATGTAGAAAACTTACATCCTTAGTTTCGATGCATTCCGCACCTTTAACGCAAGGACACGTCATATAGTAAACATATTTTCCTCCAATACCGTGAAGTTCGCTAGGAATACACATACTTCCTGCAAAACCAATAATTAATTATAAAATATTAATTTAGCAGTCATTTAAATTTAATAATATTTAGAAACTTACCTATTTTGAAGCGTTTTTCACATCTAGGCTTAGTGAATAGAGAATCCACACAACATTCATCTTCAGCACAATCATCTTGATTATCGCATCCATAGCTGAGCTGTACGATAACAATAAGTTAAAATCTTAAACTAGATAATGAAAATTATTATATGAATACCTTAAAAATAACTATAAAAAATAATAGGATCAGAAAATATTTCATAATTTTCCAGTTGTAGATATATCGAGAATGAATAGATCTATAATTATCTCGGATCCATATCATATGTAAGTGTATGAATAAGTAAATATATATTTATGATTATCTTTGATAATGGGAATCAACAGCTGATCATAGCTGATGTAATAGGTAAAAGTATGGATCTAGTATATTTAAATGTTGTTATTAATTAATTGAAAAAATTTAATATAATTATGGAATATAATATTCTAATATTTATTCATGTTTTATAAAAAAAAAACAAAGTAGAATAATAAAAAATTAATATTTGATAGTTTTCCCATCTCTGTATAGTTATGCAAATGATTTATTGAACATAAAAGAGGAAAAAAAACGTAATATGTTATATTGAATTCTTATCTTTATCATTTAGTATGTTAGGTATGTTTAAGTTTACACATTTTATTAATAACCCAATGAACCATAAACATTGATAACTAGTTTTTTTCAAGTTGTCTGGAAGTAATAAGTCAAAAAAATATTTAATAAATTTAAATATTCAAATAGATTCTGACAGAAATATTAAAATTATATTTAAAACAAGGATTATACGAAATTTTTAACTATGGGCCTCATCTGAAGACAGAATCACAGCCTCTGCCAAGACATTTTTGCAAATTCTATTATTATTTGAAGCAGTTTCGACATTCAACGTTTTTATCGATTTGTATTAAATCAAATTGATGTTTATTATAGGAAATATTAAAAAAATACAAATTTGTAGGCCTATATTCACAATTATGCTTTTTTAGTTGAAATTTATTTGGTGCTAAATTTGTTACATATTTATATAAATGAGTGTAAAATAAATGCGTTTAATTTTTAAGTGAAAGATCTAATTTTCTGCCATTTTATATAAATTTCATACAGGACATTATATTTTTTTTCTTGGTAACAAATCATATAAATTCAGCAAAACATAAATTTCAGTATTTATCGAATAAATTTTATTAATTTATATGACATTCATCATGGCAACTAACAATGAAAAACAATAGTTTGGAGTTAGAATATTTTCATTTATTTTTTCCAATTGTTAATACAATTTATGCACAGGTGCTTCCTATTCATCCTTCTTACATTCTGGCTTGTGATATGTTTTCAACTGTATAAAAAAATTATTTTACATTAGATATATATATATATATTGTAAAAATTTGATAAATGATCATTACTTCTTCATCTTCTACCACTTTTTCGGCAATGCATTTTAAACCTGGTTGACATGAACAAGACATAAAACTGATGTCTTTCTCGAGAGAAATTCTTTCCGGAAGGCAGAATTTTCCTGTTTTTATGAATCAAATTAGTAAGACATACAAGACATACCACACACACACACACACACACACACACATATATATATATATATATAGAAGAAATTTTCTCACCTTCTTTTAACAAAGGTTGACAAATTGCTGAAGCATATAAAAACGGTCTCAAACAACATTGGCTTTCATCGCAATCTTCGTGTGATTCACAAAATTTCACATCACCCTAAGAAATATATAGTTTACATAATTTATAAGAACATTAATATAAACTATACTTTAATACTTACAACTACTGCAGTGAGCAATGTAGCGAGTAAAAAATAAAATAACATTTTGACTGACTTAAAATTAACTTCAGTATATTGATTGCTATTGAAAACTGTGTTATCTCAATTTAAAAAGGAAGCAGAAGTTGAATTCCCATTATATCTTATATATTGATTATTACTGTTATTGAAAATGATAAAATGATTAATTTCATAATAAATTTTTATTAGTAAATAAAATAAAAAATTCATCTATATTTTTTTAGCAAATATAATAATAACCAACGAAATGGAACAAGGAAAAGGTGTTGTTATGGAGATTGGTAAAATAATTGTTCTACAATGTAATGTTTCTAGCCCAATTTCGGTTGAGTTAGTTTGGTAGGTTTCTTAAAAGCTATCAGTAATTTATTTTAATATATATGCGTGTAATAAAATTGTTTTTATTTGCTATCAGGTATAAAGACCATGCTTTAATAAATCCTTCTTCCAGAATAATAATCATTCCAGAAAACAATTCTCTGGTTATTCACAATATTACTCTTAAGGATGCTGGGTTATATACTTGTGCAGTAAACGAATACACTAATTTTACCATTGAAGTTTCTGGTAAGGAATTTTTCTTGAACTAAATCATTTATATCGTTTTCTTGCATATACAGTTCATGTATATAAAAATATAGTTACAAGTGTAATTAATAGTTTGCTTTAATTAACTCACATATACTGATACATAAACTGATGGGAATATAAAAATTAATATTTATCATATACATTGATTCATAAGTCATATTTACTATACTTGACGACAGCATCGGAAGTCAGTATTGAGTCTATGGGAGTGACGTATTACCAACTTTTGTGACGGTATTAATGCGCATAGAATAGTCGATTTCTATGTAAAAGTTAAGTGCCAATAATAATGGTGTTTATTTTCAGTTTCGAATAAGCATTTCAATGCAATTTGCTTCATTTAACGGCTAATCATGCAGCCTTTCGAGAACGACTTAAAGTTACAACTCTCCGCCATTTTAGAACTTGATTGGAATCGATTGCAATGCACAGAACATCATTGCGCATCTGATCATCGTATATATTATAAACACATAAATAATTTATATGTTAACATCGTAATTTTATTCGAACGTTATAATTTATTTGTCAAAATCGTCATTATTTTATGGCAATTTACTGTAATATCGCGAATTAGTGGATTATATCATCAGCGTAGTAATATAAATGAACTTCGGCTCTCCCATAGACTCAATACTGACTTCCGATGCTGTCGGAAGTCAGTAATTAACAATTTAATTTGTTAAGCAATTAACAATTAATTTGTTAACAAACTTGAATGATATTTAAAACAATTATTATAATTTTTAGCCAAAACGGAAATAGTTCAGTTTGAAAGATCTTTGAGTCTTGTGCAAGGTAAAACATTGATACTTCATTGTCAAACTTCGGGTGCACCTCTTCCAATTTTAACATGGTACAAAGGTAAGTTAATTTAATTGTAATATGTTAAATTAAAAATTTGATAATTAATTATAAATATTTTTTCAGATGGTTTACTTATTGACGAAACAGAAAGTAGGATAAAATTCGAATCAGATGAAACTCACGTTCCGAATGCGAAATTAATCATCAAAAATTTGGATTATGTTGACCGTGCAAATTATACATGTTTTGCAGATAATGGAGTGGGAGAATCAGTTAATTCAACCATACTTGTTCGGGTGAAAGGTATAATATACAATATAGCTTTAATATATTTTGTTGACAATCAAAATAAATTAAGCAAGGAATGGCTTTATAGGGATCATTCAGTTGACAAAAGTCAAGCTTTCAGTTGACTTTTCTCCATCACATTATAACCATATCGGTTATGCTGAATTCAATGGATTTTAAAAAAAATGTGACTTTAAAAGACATTTTCGGAGTCTTTAATGATGCTTTAGTTAAACTCAGTATTATCTCATCCAAGATAGTGAAGGATAAGCATCGACGAATATAAAGATTCCTCCTGAAAAAATAAAAACAATAAAATTTTTAATTTTTTTAATTTAAGGAAAATTTAAATATGTTAAATTAATTTTATTTTAATACTTGCCAAGACAGTAAAATTAAAGGAGAATAAAATCAAAAAAATATAAAACGCTTAACTTAAATACGTAATTAATAAAATATTTAAGATTGTGATTTAAATCTGTAATTTTTTGTCACAAACAATTATGATACCTATTATAGATATATGGCGGATGTCCCAGAATTAACATTTTTATATATACATGTAGTCCTCAACTGACGACTGAATTCTGTTCCAACAGTTTTTTAATTCTTGATTTGTTTGCATAAATTCATAAATTATGCAAATATTTATATATATCATATTAATATTTTCATAAATTAGGTTTTAAAACAATTAAACTTAAAGTTTTCCGCGCCTTCTTTTTTTACATTAGAATTTTCATCAACAGTATTTAATATTCCTCTTACTGGACATGATGGGACAAGGTTCCGATGAGGTACAAGAATTACAATGACAGAAACAAACACTTCGACTGCTGATTAACGACTAATATACAGAAAGATGTAAAAGTGGGTGAATCAAACTGTAGCTATTGCGTATTGTTGAAAGATTTGGCTTGCTAACTAATGGCAACGTTACGATGCATATACAAAAGCAATGTGATATATGCTTGTATATGCAGGCGGAAAAGCTGAATTGGAGAATTTTCGATAATAATTTTTGGTCGTCGTATGTCAAGAACTACCTGCATATGGTATTCGAAAAATATTTTCCATTTCTAAATAATAAATTATGATATCACATTTATGAAGGTAGATCGTTATAATGTCACGGTTTTTCACTACCTAAAAGGTGATCACCAGATAAAAATTATAGTATTAATATTAGAAAAATATACTGTATATATATAGTGCTATATACAGGGTGTCCCAAAAGTAAGTAAGTATTTTTTGTGAATTAGGACACTTTAAAAAAATCAAGTCTATTAATGTTTATCATATTTAAAATGTGCTAAAAGTGTACTAAAGTGCTTCAGAATGTGTTACGCAATGCTAAGGATAGATTTGAAATTTGCAGGAATACCGATGGAGCATTAGTTGAAAGTTTTCGATAAAGTTTTGGCAAAAGATTTAAAATTCTCTTTTTTTACTTTATTATTGTTTTTATGAATAAATTTGTTTTGTAATCATAATTGAGTTGCAAAAATAAACGTAAAATTGTTTTTTTTTTTTTTTAATCGATCAAAATAGTTAATTCTTGAACACAAATAAAAATTTCGGAACATCCTCTATATAAGAAAATAAAATTTAGTACACTTTTGGTATATTTTAAACATGATAAACATTGAGTTTTTTAAAAACTGTCCTATTTAACAAAAATAGGTACTTATTTTTGGGATACCCTGTATTTCTAATAGATAATGTTTTTTTGTCAACAGATGACGCCATACTCCATTCTGGAAGAATACTATGTGTCGGGGCGAAACAAGCCCTTCCACAGACTGCCCATCCCTGCGGAGGGGTCAGCCAGATTGTGGAGGCGGGGATCGATGGGCCGGACCCGGACTCCATGATAAATATATTCAAGGGATGGGACCGAGACTCGAACCCGGGTCCTTCAGAGTGGAAAGTCGAAGCGTTTCCACGCGGTCAATCCGGCCGACAAATAGATAATGTTTGTATTGAACAACAGTATCTGAGATATATACAATTTTGTAAAAATTCGGACCAGTTTCTACAAATAAATAGCAAAATGTTCAAAGTGTAATTGATAAATAAGATAATGCCTTTGGTTACAAAAGTTTCAAAAGATGATATTTCATATTTAACATTTTCAAATTTACATTCTACAATAATTATTATTATATTGAATAAAATTGTTTTCATTCTAAAATTCTTTAATTTTCTAAAATTATTTATTCTGTAATTTTTTAAATCTTTTTTTTTTCAGATAAATTTGCCGCGCTATGGCCTTTTATTGGTATCTGCTGTGAAATTTTATTTTTAGTTATAACTATTTTTATTCACGAAAAAAGGCGCATCCATTCTGATACCGATGATTCGGACAGCGATGTCTTTACCCAAAGGTTACATCATTATTGTTTCAATATAAAATTAATCCTGTTTAAAATTTCATAAAACTTTTATGATTTTACATAAATTAAATTTCTCATTAAAGAAAACTCAAATTGCAAAGTTTCCTTTTTATGAATCTCAAAAAGTAGTTTATTTAAAACAAAATTTAATTTAATAAATACTTAAAATTCTTGATATAATTATACTTATTATTGAATTTGTATATTTTAGCAATGTTCAAATCGAAGAAAGGGAAAGGACTCCGCAAGTAAGACAACGGAGATAGAACAAATACTCTGGCGTATTTGTAAATATCTTAAAATATTTTAAGAAGATAATAAAATAATAAAATTTATTTTATTAATAAAATACGTACTGTTATGCTAATATTTCACTGAAATAATTTCGCAAATTTGCAGTATTGAATTATATTATAAATGCATTTTCGCAAAAATACCAGAAGAAAGATGATAAATTATTTTCTAGAAATTTTGTAACTTAAAATTATGATTTAATATTTCATTATACATTTTTTTATATAACTTATCATCAATGTTGAATATTATTGATGAATGAAGAATGTATATAAAAAAAAATAAACAAGAATGAAGTTCATAATAATGTAAAAAGATTCATGTTAAAATGATGTTGTTCTTTGTGAATCCTGTCTTTGTTGCACGAATCGATTTTATTATATATATATATATATATATACTGTACATATA
>AYEL01059276.1:0-39040 GCA_000484575.1 Olivierus martensii | reverse complement strand
TGGAAATAAGAATCCATTCACACAAACACATTCACTCTATGCCACTGGCATTATATCCAATAAAAATGGAAATCTGACACCAAGTAAATCAATCGGGAACAATAGAACTAGAGGTAAACAATTAGAAACATGCTAGAATCAAAAGAATACTATTGAACAATCAAAAATACAAGAAATAGCAATAAAAAACAGCTGGAAACACAAATAAACAAAAGTATAAATGCAAGTTAGATCAAATAGTTCAGGGAAACAATAGGAAATGCCACGGAAACAAACAACTAGCTCCACATAAGGCAAACCAATTGAAGAAACATGTGGAAATACCACAAAAACTTTTGAAAGGCTAAAATCAACTTTAATATGAGGAAACAAGAATATCGAAAGAACAAACGAAAACCCAAAAAACCGAGAACAGTAATGACCCTGCAAAAAGAAATACAGAAACCTATTGGAAGAACCTAACAAGAGGAAAGCAGAGGGACACTAATAACAGCGTCACACGTGTTATGGATACATCAAAACTAATCTTAACATAAAAATTCCAATAATATTCCTCAAAACCGAAAGAATCAGGAAAACTGAGATGAACATAATATTACCAACTGTCTACTATACTTCACTGTCATTAGACAGTCAGCAGTGTAATGTGAACTGCTTGGCTTGAATTCTGTGGAATCAGTCAGTTGGTCAGTGAAGTCGGTCCAGTCGCTTGTAGTGTGAACTCACCTTAACTTGGTTTAGCAAGTAGACAATGTCATTTCCTCCTACTTATGACATCATTTCCTACTTATAATATGAACAAATTTTGTCAGTCCCGTAAGATTCGGCTTAATGAGGTTCGACTGTATATAGAATATCAATTTAAATGTCGGAACGCACAAGCTTATTTCGTTTTAAATTAATAATTACAAATATATAATATTAATATAATAAGAGATTATAAGTATAATAATAAATAATAAAATTAAAGGTTAAACAATAAAAAGTTTTATATATAACTCCATGGTGCCAGTATGTTACTTATAATCCCTTATTATATTAATATATTATATTGTAATTATTAATTATTTTAAAACGAAATAAGCTTGTACGTTCTGACGTTTAAATTGACATTCCATATATAACAATCGTTTGTAAACTTACTAAAGATGGCTTATTAAAGCTGAAAGTACTTTAATTCTTTAAAAATTAAGTTTTTTCAAACTTAAAATTGTGCTGCGCTTCACTATTTATATAATAGAAAACTAACAAATTTTGTTAGTTTCAATTATAAAAAATAATGATATATAAATTATTCAAAAAGTGAAATGGCAGAAAATAATAGTACAACATTCATTTCTGTTACATTATATGAAATAAATCCTCTTAAAAAAAAATTTTTTTTCAACCAAAAGTACTTTTATGTAAAATAAATTGAAAAACATTGTAAAATGCTAATCTCTTTTTCTAAATTTGACACTGTTTCATCCTAGCTGGGAACAGCATGTAAAACCTTGTAATTTTCAGAACTAAACTGTATATATTTATCAGAATTGGAAAATCTACTTTCAATAATAAAACTTCTAGATACTATACCAAAACCTAAATGTATGAATTATAGTTTATAAAATTTGTTTTCAAATTTGAAATTTTAATATTAAAAAACTTACAATGCTGCATTCATTGCATCATCTTCTGCTTGACGAATTGCATCACGTTCAGTCGACGAGAGTTTGCTCTTGTGTTTTTTATCCCGATCTTTATTATACCACTGTAAATCTTTTCCCTTTTGCCACCGACCTACAGGAGCTTTCAATGAATGTCCTGAAAATATTAACAACATTTCAATCAGAAAAACTGTACACATTTGAGCAGTTGAATTAATTTTTAATATCACTACAATTATTATAATTTTAAAATAATCAAAAACTAAACTGGGAATAAATGGTCATTTTTTTTTGAAAAATAAAAATATATTTTATACATATATTTATATACTTTTAAACTTTTTATATTATTATATTCAGAATTTTTAGCTTTGATTAAACAAAGATCTGCTTATGCAACAAGTAATATCTTTTATTTTCATGTCATGGATTTTATAGACATTCATGAAGAGATTACATACATGCTGTCAACATATACATGCATGGATCAGGTAACAAAACATATACACAATCAGACCTTGTTATATGGGTCATTTCTGCAGACCTGAGAAAACTAATCTTATAAGCAGAGTGTCGATATATATGGAGTAAGAAAAATTCATATTTATGGCAATGGAATTTTAACTATATAGGTAAAAATTATTTTTGTTGGATATTGGATATTATATATAATTATATAATTAGGGATATGGGAAATAAAAATTAGATTAAAAGATAACATATTAATAATAATACAAAGCACTGCAACAGATCATTGACACACATTGAACTTTATATTATGTAATTAATTAAGTGAAAAGCAAAGTGAAATAATTTACACTTATACACACTATTGCCAGATCATGAAGTATTAGAATAATAGTAAAATTCTTATATCAAAAATAATAATTTAAAATTTTTTCCACTAAAGGGTGGGGGGCCAACTTCACACCGGTTATACTTGGCATATCATTTAAAAGTTTTTCCAACAAAGTTGTAAAATTACAATTACAATCAAGTGTGCTATTTTTTATTTGAAATAATTCACGTAATAAAAGTCCTCTATTTTCGTATAAAGCTTTATTAGGTTCATGATTAGCCATATCAATGATAAATTTAAAGAACTTTTTCTAATTATAAATTATCTTCAGTCGATTTATAATCTAACGAATCTTTAAATGCATTTGTAAATATAGAAATTATAGCATCAAATCCACACTTGTTAATTAACTGTATTTTTTGTTTATTAATTCGAATAGGTGATAACAAATTTCTATTTAGAATTAATTCATTCCTTTTTCTTATTGATGGCCGGTTATGAATTAATTCCCACGTTTTTTGGATAATGGTTGTTGAATAATTTGTTGCAATGTTGCACTTTTATTTCCGACATCTTTCCAGTTTTCCTCAGCTGTTAATGAATCAAAATAATCGCTATTTTCTTTATTTAAAGATTCATCATTTTCAATTTTTTTTTGTTATAGATTTTTATTATTACTTTTAGATTTTATTAACTCATTATTGAAAACTGCCCGTCCGATTTTAGTTGTTCCTATAATAGTTTGGATGTGTTTTATAATAAATTTATCAATTCTCATTAGTCTACATCAGATTCTAAAATGAATTTTTTAAATTATTAAAATATGCTTCTGAATTAATTGAAGAAGCAACATTTTTAATGGATTTATAGTATTTTATCATGATATTTATCCAAACAGAAATTGTAAACTTAATATTTTTTTTATATTATCTGAAAGTTCAGGCAAAAAATAAGGATTTGCTTTTATTCCACTCTTCGATTGTTTTATGTATTTTTCTGTATTTAATTGAATAGTTTCAATATAATTTTCAATATTATCAGACTTATAAATAAAAAAATCTTCATCAATAATATCATTTTCATTAAAGTTTTCTGTTGTATCTATGTCTAATGAAAAGGTCATAATATTTTTCATGAGAGACATTTGTTGTAGATGACATTCAGAATTATCATCGTCACATTCACTCAGAGATACAATAAATAAGGAATATAGCATATTTTCAAATTATTCAGTATCAGTTACCGTAGTCATGATACCAATACACCTAATATAAAAATCCTTAATACGACTCCTTTCTGCCTGTTTATTTCTCTCCAATCACGGATCCTCCTTTATACTGATGACTTATTTAATTATTCAAAAATAGCTGCTCTGTTCAATAAAGTACATGATTAATTCTTTCCAAAAGTGTTTTTTAATTCATAGTAAATTCAATTTTACATTTTAATTACTAATTTACAGATTATTTATACTCTTTATGGATACATAAAATAAATATAAATAGATTTTTTTATTAAAATTGTCGATATACTGTATATTAAGTTATCAACTTGTGACAGTTGCTTAGGTTCGTTTTGTTTTATTTATGAAAAATGGCGAAATTTATCTAGACAAAAAAATTCTATCAATCACATATTTTAATAAAGATATTTAAAGTAAGGATATTTGCTATATCTCTGCTTTTATCACATTGACCAATATAATAATAACATCCTATTTCTTCATTGATACATGTATCATCATAATGAAAAGTTTGATGACGAATTCTATGATTTGAATTCATAAAAAATAAAAAAATATATTACTGAAATTAAGATAATATTTAATAAGTTCACTTATGGATTAACATTTAAAGATTACATAATTTTCTTTATTATTTGGTTATCATTGTAAAATATTGCGTATACAAACATATTCCATTTACTATTTCTTAAAGCAAGGCTTGGATTAATAATTCACAGCAAATATAATATTAATGAATTTATCAAAATAGGTAATGCATAAACCTCTATTATACAATATACTTTTTCCAATTGACATTATTTGAAATAAACTTGTAATCAGTAGAATTTCTGGAAATCAATCTATAAAAAAAAAAGATTATAGTCAATAATAAAAATTCGGCGGCCAATTGTAGAACCCATCACAGGCTGGCCAACACCCATGATGAGGTCAAAAAGTTGAAGAAAGGGGTTCAACGGCCGGGGCTCGAACCCCTGCTGAAACACTGGAGGATCCAGATTTGAACCCTGATCCTTTAGCATGATGAGGTCAAAAAGTTGAAGAAAGGGGTTCAACGGCCGGGGCTCGAACCCCTGCTAAAACACTGGAGGATCCAGATTTGAACCCTGATCTTCCAGTGTGGTAAACTAAGCTTTACCACGCAGCCATCCGGGGAACATAATAAAAATTAGTAATAAAATAAATTTTCTACAGTATAAATCACTAAATGCTACTTAATAATTCTGTATGTTTATTTTAGACTATCTTGGTAATATTTTATCAATAGTCCATTTTAAATGACTGCTGTTTTGTCTTTGACAAATTTCTTTAAGTAGAAAATTAAAATTTCAAGATTTTTCTGAAGTTACATATCAGATCCATTCTTCACTTTTTTATTAAAATATCTGATGAAAAGAATACAATTTAAGCGTGAGATATTGAATATTATGAAATTTCATTTCATTTGATTAATGAAGTTCAGGGATTCAATTGATATCAATATAAAAGTCGATTTATTCATTAATCTGTACAGAAAAGTTTTTTGGTTATCATGAATTTATTATTTGTTAAAAATAAGTAATAGTTATTGAGCTATTATACTAAAACTTCAGATAAACAATATTAATTATTCCATTTAACTTACTTGTAACAATTAAATTAACAGAACGATCAACTCTAGGATCAGTAGCTATCACGCATTTATATATTCCAGCATCTGATATGTTTAAATAATTTATCTTCAAAATCCAATCATCTATTGAACCATCTGCATGAATGATTCGGAATCTGTCATCGTGTGTAAGAATATAAGCATCAGTTTAAGTTTGTGAATCCTTTCCTCTTACCCAAACAACCTATAAAAAATATACAATATTTATTAGCGTTTGCCATCTACTCAGAAAAGTCCCGAAATTAGTTTCTGCCTAACAGACTGATCTTGTCATTCTTATTTCCTTACGCCTTTTATACAAATACGAATGAATATAGAAAATTACATTATTTTTATTTATTCACTATTTTATTTAATACTAGATATTATCCTGAAAGGAATTATCCGTTCATATAAATAAGCGGGTAACTTCTTTCAGGAATCCACAGTGATCCTTGGAATATCAATGGGAAAAAAACTTACGAAAACGTATAGGGAATTGTTAGAAGGCAGCTGTGTTATTAAGTTACTGTGCTACCTGCGAATTTTATCTTTTTAGAACTACGAGGGCGATTCAATAAGTAAGTTACAAATCGTGATTGAAAAGAAATGAATGGAGATAATGACATACAAACAACATTTATTTTTCAACATAATCTCCATACAAATTTAAGCACTTGTCCCACCGTTTCACAAGTCCCTGGAAACCTGTGGCGTAAAATTCTTTTGGTTGCTGTTGGAACCACGCGCGCACTGCTCTTTCAACCGCTTCATCGTCAGGAAAGCGTTCTCCCGAAAGATGATGTTTCAAAGGGCCAAACAAGTGGAAATCGCTCGGGGCGAGGTCCGGGCTGTAAGGTGGATGTTGGAGGTCCTCCCACTTGACGTTTCTGGGGTTCAAAGGGTGGAAATCGCTCGGGGCGAGGTCCGGGCTGTAAGGTGGATGTTGGAGGTCTTCCCACTTGACGTTTCTGGCGTGGCGATCTCCTCCGGCCGACAGGCTCTATGTTCGTCTTCGATACTTGTCCGCCCTTCCGAGAACTTCTGCACCCAATTATGGATTGCCTGACCTGACAGGCAATGTTCACCATACATGGGCAGCATTTCCTTGTGGATATCCTTTGCTTCCATATGTTTTGCCCACAAAAAACGCACAACGGCACGCTGTTCTATCGTGGTACATGTACTCAGGGGCGCCGCCATCTTGTACAGTCATGCGCAGAACGATCGTTGTGCGTCACAATAAAACTAGATAGTGCTGCTATCTAGCGGTGACAGTTTCCCGCACTTAATTAAAAGTGAAGGTCGCAACTTCGATTTGTATCTTACTTATTGAATTACCCTCAATCTAGCGGTGACAGTTTCCCGCACTTAATTAAAAAATGAAGGTCGCAACTTCGATTTGTATCTTACTTATTGAATTACCCTCGTGCAATTTTAATGTAAGTGGATAATTGGTTAACGAACATAATCCATTCCAAGACAATGTTCGTTATCTGAATTGTTCATTAACCGATCATTGTCCGTTCCAAGACAATGTTCGTTATCCGAATTGTTCGTTAACTGATCACTGTTCGTTATCCGAATTGTTCGTTAACCGATCATCGATTTATCATAGGATTTTATGGGAATTTGATTAATTCGTTCCGGAGACCCTAAAAACATAAATAAAAAATTATTATAATTTATTACTACGTTTATTTATATGTAATAACAATAATATATACACACATAGGCATTTTCATTTATTATGTTTATTTTCCGATAAAGAATCTGTCCAATATTGAATTTTCATCTATGTTTATTTTCCGATAAAGAATCTGTCCAATATCATGCTTTTCTCTCTCCTTCAGGATTTTTCGGAAGTGATTAATAGCATCGCGCTTTTCTCTCTCCTTCAGGATTTTTCGGAAGTGGTTAATAGCATTGTCGTGGTAGAGCTCTCCAAGCCTATTGATCTTAACCTGGTATGGGTGTCATTTTAACATCAAAAAATTGCAATATCTCTCTCTGGTATTCTTTAATAAATCTCTGATTTGTTTTACATTGTCTCCGAGTTCATTTTAATTGGGAAAAACTACTGTTCTTCCATCCTTACCCATAAGTCCACGAACGCGCAAGACCTAAGCCTGTCATTTCGTTAGGTTAGTTAAGCCGAAATATCCTCATGGAATATTTTTATCTGGCGGCGGCCACTTATAGAGCCGCCATCATCACAGGAATTAATTTATATATGGTAAAAAGTGTTTCAACAGATTTTAATGATTTCTTGTTCAAATGGTATCGAAAACTATAATTCAGCAAATCAATTATAATCAACTTTTTTATATAACAGACTGATGACAAATTAATTCTTTGATCTTAAATATTTCTGAAGAGTCTGAAACTTTTAGAAATAATTTCAATATAAAAATTAACACTAATATTGTTCTATCGTTTATTTATTATAGTGTAGATCAGGGGTGGTGAATTTTTTAAGGATGTGTGCAAATATTAGCGAAATTTTTGTAAAATCTGCCTCTCGGGTAAGAAAAAAATTACAAAAGTTTACAAAAAAATATTACAAAGTTACAAAAATTTAAATTTAGAATTTTAAATAATATATCAGCTTCAAGTTTTCATCCTAAAAAAATTTGCGTGTGTGTCACTTTGAACAGACATGCCATTGCCACCCCTCACCTAGATAAATGAATATTTTACATAAGATTACAGTTATATTTAGTTGATTACACGTATATAATAAATAAAATTGCTAAAAATTTAAAATAGAAATAATTTTATAATGAAATGCAATGAAAATTTCTTACTCTGTAATATCCTAAATTATTGATTCTGCAATGAAGATATGCTGTCGAACCTGCAGAAAAACTGACATTTTCAAAAGTTTGATCTTCGAACGAAGGCATTACAGAAATATCTTCGTTTGATTCGCTTCTTTCCTGTTGTCGTTTAGTAATTTTAGTAAGCTTTGACATTAAATTTTCATTCAGATTAAAAATATCCAATCCTGTAAACAGAAAATTTTTAATACTATATCTAATATCTAATTATTTATAATTCATATTAAAATATTTATTAAATGAATATTAAAACGTTTCTTTGATGCATTCAGTGGCATTATATATGTTACAGGACAAACCCAAATTCAGGAAATACTAGAATTTCTAGTCAAAACCCGAAGTGGCAAACAGTTAAAACAAAAGTCTTTATTTCTATGTATTCGCGCTCAGAGTTCGATATTTGCCAGTAGAAATTTCTTTCTTTAGAGAATATCCGCAACGATAAACATTGAGGAAACCTGCAATCAGCGCCAGATTTAGGCAGATTGCTCTAGAATGCTGCAATCTGGCTAAATCCGCTTTAAATGCACGAAACATTGTGTATCTAAATTATGTTTGCACGAAAAGAATAACATTTTGTATAATTCTAAGTGTCACAAAAGCCTACATTGAAAAAATAAATAAGAGGTACTTACTGTCTGTCCAGCTTAGCCGCGACCATCGACGCAAATACGCGTGCGCTAACTAAACGAGAACAATGACAAAATAGGGATGACAGCTTCGCACATGGATGTTTTCGAACGCAAGATAACTGAAGTTGAATGGAAGTTTATTGTAATGTCGAATGCTAAATGATTAGTTTCGACGTTGGAAATAGTATATTTAACTGAGCTTAATATAATATTAATTCACCATTCCCACCTCTCATTATACCGACTGTGATTCTCCCTTTCGCGTTTGAACTCATCCACCTTAGCTAGGCGCGGCTTTCGTGGACAGACAATAGATAATGTCTTTTATTTTTGTATTTAAAGTAATACCGTGAATACAAAAATTGTTGATTAATTGATTAAAAACATTATTATAATGAATATTATGCATATTTTTATTACTCGACAGGAAATAACAATTTCATTGTTATTTTCTATTGAGAAAATGAAATAAGACAAATTGAAAATAGATCTCTCATTTATTATTACATGGTTGACTTTAAAAAACTAAAATTACCAACTTTTTATTTTTATGGGACAAATATTTTAATATTTTTATTAGTCGAAGTTCAGCATAAAATACAAAGTAAAGAATTTTAAAAGTTGAAAAACACAACTACGTACCTCTTGGTTATTTTTGCAAGGTAGGCTTTTGTGGCATTTAAAATTACATAAAATATTATCTCTTTTGCACAAACATAATTTAGATACACAATGCTTCGTGCATTGAAAGCGGGTTTAGTCCTGTGTACATTCCACTGGCGCAGATTGCAGCCTTCCTTAATGAGATTTGTTTATCCTTGCGGATATTCTCTAAAGAAAGAAATTTTTACTGGCAAATTTCGAATTCTGAGTGAGAATGCGTGAGAAATGAAGACTTTTGTTTTAACTGTTTGCCACTTCTGGTTTTGACTAGGAAAAATTAGAAAATTCTGGACTTTAAATAAGAAATGTTCGGCATTTCGTATTCGCCCTAGGAAATACTAGAACATCCGACAAGCGTTACGACGTTCCTAGGAAATTCTAGTATTTCCTGAATTCGGGTTTATCCTGTAACATATATAGTATTTGAGGAGCCGAGGCAATAATAAAGTTAGAAGTACCACCGAACATTTTAAAATATTGAAATTTAAATGAATTTTTAATGACAAATTTTTATTTTTACAATAATAAAAATAAAATAAATATTAAAAGTACATTTAAGCTATAAGTATTGATTAACTAATTGAATAATTAATAAAATATATATAAAATGTGACACTTAAACGTAACCTTCCTATACAGTATATATCAAAATATAAATTTTAAAAATTCATAACGTTTTGCATGGGTTTTACAAATTCAAGATAGGGATGTCTCTGACATCAGAATGATGAATAAAATAATTATATAAGACCATTAATACAAATAGAAACATTTCAAGAATAAATATTCAAATTTTAAATGATTGTTCCTTTTACCTTTGTCTATAAAATAACTAATTCTGAAGGCTGCATATGGTTCTGATACAAAATATCACCTGAAATTAAAAGAATTCCACATATTTGACATTATTTATAACAAAAAAGATATGTTCATTTAAAAGATTTTTCTTTTTTATAAAGAATAAGTTATGACATTAATTACTATCAGTAAAGGATTACTTATATTTTTAGAAATCAAATTGCATAAACTTGGAAGGAAAAATCATATGAGCTTTTCGTGCAGCAGATTATTTATAATAACATACAAATGAATACTGAAAACAAATATAAACAAGAATAGATTTTTAAAATAGTTTTTAAAATCAGTCTATTTATAGAAGCAATATGATATGAATTGCATTATGATAATTAATTACAACATCATATATTTTATTACGGTTCGATAGAAAAGTAATTTGTGTGCTCTTCAGAATCAAAATATATTTTGAGAATATTTTTCACTTTGAAAATAATAATAATTAACTGGATTAATAACAATGTATAATTTTTTTCCAGAATTCCTCTGAAGAAATTCCCTGAAAAATATGATTATTGGGCAGATAAATTTGAAGAGCTTCCTTTATATTTTATGACCTTTCATGGTCAAGAACTTTTAAAAAATGTTATAGAAGTAAGTAAAATTTTAGTAATTCATCATAATCAAAATATATTTTGAGAATTATTTTTGATTAATATTCAGATTAGTTATATTTATAAACTTATTTCTTAGGTAATGATTCATGCAGTTAAATTTTATAGAACTAAGCATATCATAATTGATAACATTCAGTTTATGCTTGGTACTGGTAATATGAATTCATCTATGGACAGATTTTTCCGACAAGATATAATGGTTTCTGAATTCAGGCAGTTTGCAACAGAGCATAATTGTCATATCACTCTTGTTATGCATCCAAGAAAAGTATGCTTTACATATATTTTTCTAATATGGGTAGTTCTCAGCTTTACAAGCTAATTCTTTCCTGGAATGTGCTTATTAAGTAAGAACATAAGTCAAAAATCAATTTCCCCTAGACATAATATTAAATTCTATTCTCATAAATGCAATTTGACCACAATAAAATTAAGTAAAAGTCAACAAAATCAATAATTTATGATTAAAGAATGATTTATTTATGTAAAGAAATGAAAATATAGCCTTTAAAATTCAAGCAAATTATAATAAATTATTTAAATCATATAAATGTTAAAGAATTTTTATTTTTCATTATTGTTAAAAAATAAGTAAATGAGCTTATTAATAGATAAGTAGATGAACATTAAGTATAGATGAATTACTATCTTAGAATCCAGGAATGAAAGTTATTTACATAATATGCTAGTAAAATCAGAAGACCTACTACTACTACTTTTTGGTTGCCATTTTGATTTTTCCAATTTTTGTTGCAGACAATGGAATTTTTGTTATAAATTCAGTCATATTGCATTGTAAAACTATATATGTGATTTGAAATGCCTTTTTATGAATTTTCAGCATTTATTTATTGCAATTAAAATTATATTTTTAATTTTATTTGATACTTTACTTTTGAAAAACTTGTTAACTCAGGAACTCGTAAACTGAGAACTATCTATATTTAATTTAAATTAAATTAAAATATTAAAAAATAAACACTATGAGATTATTTCATATTTATTATTTAGGAGATTGAAGAATTAAGTAATCATTCTATTTATGGAGGAGCAAAAGCTAGTCAAGAAGCAGACAATGTGATGATATTACAAGATAAACGGACCACAATGTTGCGTGGAAGAAAATATCTGCAAGTAAGTTTAATTATGTCGATATATTTTTTAATATATTACAGATGCTCCCCTACTTACAGTCAAATGATTTATGATAATCCAATATTATGATATTCCAAATTTAGTTATTTTCATAGCATATTGGCTAAAAATATTTTTTCAGTTTTATTAAAAACTTTCAGTCAGCCAGTGGCTGCTTATCATCGTCAACAATCTGGGTTCAATTCCAGATGGTTTTACTATTTTGGAGAATTTGGAATCAAATCTGAATGATTATAATTTTGGAGGATCTAGTCTTCCATTGTTTACTAAAATCATTTTCAGTCATTTTTGACTTACAGTTTTTTTCAATTCATGATGGGATTATCAAAACATAATCCCAAGATTGTACATTCAACATGCAAAGTCACGGGTTAGAATGAATGCAATACTATTAATTATAACTAAGCCTAACGGTTAGCGACTCTGCAAATTCCAGAGTTCTGCCTGAGCTCAGGTCTTTTTCTAAGTTCTAACTTAATACTAATTAATTACAAAAACAATTTAACAACAACGTAACGTCTAGCTGATGAAACGAAACTGGAAATCAGAACTTAAACTAAAAGTACCGATTAAGTGTTAGACCAGAACAAACAAACAACGATGTTATAACTTACACTAATAAATTGAAGAAATTCTCAAAACAAGTTAGATAATGAAAAATATAAAATTTATTAGACTCAAACACATACAAAAGTGTTAATAAATGCTTTATTAAAACTCTAATAAAGCAACAATCAAATAATCAACAAAACTTGTTTAATCTAACTTAAATATCGACAATCAATTATTCACAAAAAAAGAGAACCTTAAATACTACTACCTCCACCTCCGATACAAACTTCCAACAATCCTTGATCTTTACAAGAAACTCAAATGTCACTTTCGCCAATTTTATGTCAGAACAACACCTCGTCTTTTCGTTGAGTTCGTCGGCTTTTTATATCCAAGTGACGTACAGTCCCATGTAGCTTCATTTACATACTTATACGTAACAAGTTTAAAGTTATTAGCTTACAAAGTAATTCATTCATGTCATCATCTTCACAGTTAATTTATATATCGAACAAAACACCGATACGGATCATTCTTATTTTCACATATCAGTTCAGTGGTAAATTAGTTAGATTAGATGATGACGTCATTACTCGGGATAGCTCTTCCGGAGGATGGTTCCGATTCCTTATCACGTGATTGCCAACTATGACGGAGAAGGTGGAAGTAAGTTAACTTTTAAACTAAAATATAATATGTTAGCATATAGGAAAATAACGATAAATAATAGAGTGCATAATAAAATAAAAACAGGACAGGTCAAAGTCAACTTCCTCACAAACATTGTAAGATTAATGCATAAGAATTTGTGTTCTATTATAAATTGAAATTCAAATTATACAAATTTTAAAAATATTCTAGGCCTTCAATACAGGTAGTCCTCGACTTATGACAGGGTTCTGTTCCAACTTCTCCATCATAAGTCGATTCTGACGTAAATCGAAGACTTTTTTAATTCTTGATTTGTTTGATTTCTGTTTTAATATTTTCATAAATTAAGTTTCTGTTTATCTTAAAATGGTTAAACAAAGCTTTTCTCAGCTTTTTTTTTTTTTTGGAATTTTCATTAAAGTATTATTTTTCTTACTGGACGTGACAGATTTACAACAAAATACAGTAATAAGGCTTTGGATGCTGATTAATGGCGATGTTGTGATGCATATACAAAAGCAATGTGGTACATGAATGTACAAGCATGAAAGCTGAATTAGAGAATTTTTAGTAATAATTTTTGGCCATCATAAGTATGAATCATTGTAAGTCGAAGACTACCTATACTCATAAAAATTCAGATTTTAAAATTATACACACTATAAAAATTACATTTATCCATTACTATACATAAAATAATCAACCTTAAATTATACATAATGTTAATACAAATGAATTTATATTGAGTTTTGTATTAAGAAATCTTATACTGTTCTTGTTATAAAACCTTATTGTATTATAAAATCTTTTTGTGAGCACTGTTTTCTTTCTCATAGTAGATCGAAAATGTTCTATTGAACTGATAATGTAAATTAATTAAATTAATTCAGATTATCAGTTGCAATAGAATCTCAGTCATTTGAACATCTATAAAGCCATAAGTTTAAATAATGTGATTAAGTCATTTTAAACTGTATGAACTATTAAATTTCATAAAAGTTTGTAAATTGGTTCAAAAAATATTGGAAAGATATTACAGAAGTTTGAATATATCCATTTTTAAGTGGTTTATGCTGTGGAATTAAGAAATTGCAATATTAAAATAGCTTTAATAGCAGGAACACTCTTACTTAATTTCATTAAAATCTATATTTTATAACATAATAAAGTTGAATAAAATCACAGTCCAATTAATATTACAATATTATGTACAAGAATATATATAGAAATTTTTATCATTCATTAATATAAACAGAATCCTTTTATATACAGTGGTGCCTCGCAATTCAACGTCCCGCAATTCGTTAGTCTTGCAATTCGACATTTGAGTTTTGCAGGTTTGTGCATGTGCGTGCATGGATTTGTGTGATGTCATTTGCTATATGTCAGTTCTTTTTGGGCTACTTTGGTGTTTGCCCATGTTGTTTCTGTTTATTTTCAAATCTACATCTTTCAGAAAATAAAAAACTTGTAATTATTATTATTTTTTGGAGTGAAATGTAAAGATGGTTCAAAGAGAACTGACCAGACGAATAATTCTGAAAAGAAGAACACTCAATTGAGCAAAGAGACGAAGAAAAAAAATGTAGATAAAGTGCAGAAAGGTAGAACAATTAAAATGTAACTCGAGTATGACATTCCTAGGACAACTGTGGTAACATTTTGCAACAGAGACAGAAAATTATGGGTGCTAGGGTGTCTGCTGGAAGACTTCATTCCAACATCCAAGGGCTAATAAATTGTGTGTTGTGTATAAAATAGTGTATTTTGTAATTTAGTGTTATACATATAATAAAGTAAATAATATAGTGTATTTCTCTCACCTCATCTGTTAGGGTAGTAGAATGGGGGACTGATAACGAATTAGTCTATTTTCCATAGTCTTATATGGGAAATGTTGTCCCGCAATTCGACATTACTTTGGTGAAAGTCTTATATGGGAAATGTTGTCCCGCAATTCGACAGTTTCTCAATTCGACATTACTTTGGTGACAGATTAGTGACGAATTGCAAGGCACCACTGTATATACATAAGGATTTGTTATATTAATGAATAATAACAACTTTTTAAATAAAATTTTAAATAAAATTTCTAATTTATTAGTATATTCTAATTAATAATTAAGAATTTATAAAAAAGTAATAATAATGATACAGGAAACATATTTAATTTTCTTTTTTTAGATAACAAAGAATCGTTATGATGGAGATCTTGGAATAATGCCCTTAGATTTCGACAAAGATACCTTGAGTTTTTCTGTAAAAAGAAAAAATAAACCATCAAGTTATGATGTACAAGGTAATTCATCACTTAAAAATACAGAAAATAATGTTAATAGCAGTATACCATATTGGGAAATGTAAATAATCTGAATTTAATGTAATGATTTCTTAATAGTGAAATTTTATAAAATTTAAATAGATATTGTATATATATTTTTACAATTATTATTGTCAAATTTTAAAATAATGTATCATGAACATTGAAAAATATATATACAGGCAATATATCTGTTAATATCTAATTTGTACAGTATATGTTTACTTTATTCTCGAAGTTAGAATTAGATAAAATAATTTATTTAAAAACTCGATCTAAGCTCTTCATGAATACAATAAGAATATTCCAGCACTAAAGGATTCTGAATTAGAATGACGTTAAAAATTTTGTGTTGAAAGTATGTTGTCCATGAAAAGCTTTTTATACACTTTGGGTATAATTTATTTTAAAAGTTATTAATTTTAATTTTGATAGCAATATATTTATTCAATAAAGCAATAAATATTCTCAATTTTACTGCAAATTGGTGTTATAATTTGCATAAATTAATTTTAACTTTTAATCAAGTATCAAGTTTTCATTGACAACTGATGAATTGCATAAATTACGTTTCCAATGTTATGTAATTTTTGTAAATTTCAACTGATGCTTGGAGTAAATATAATGGAAAAAACTGACCATTTTTTTTAATATTTAATCATTTGTACTTCATCAAATATTAATTCTGTCTTACACAATTTTTATTCAGATTCAATATGAACAGAAACTGTTACTGTATATGAATCAGATGATGTTAATACCGATGAGATAGATTCACTAGCCCTCACTTTCGAATTCTGAAAATTTTCTTTTTGCAATCGTTTGCATATCATCAACGATTGTACATCTTTTTGCACTATTGTTTATACCTTACTGTTTGGCTCCCAGAGTCAAAACAAAATCGGCCGTTTGTGAACAGAAAAGTGATCCAGTGCACTTTTTTTTGCATTGAGTTCTTTTGCTTATGTAATTTTTGTAAATTTCAACTGATGCTTGGAGTAAATATAATGGAAAAAACTGACGATTTTTTTTTAATATTTAATAATTTGTACTTCATCAAATATTAATTCTGTCTTACACAATTTTTATTCAGATTCAATATGAACAGAAACTGTTACTGTATATGAATCAGATGATGTTAATACCGATGAGATAGATTCACTAGCCCTCACTTTCGAATTCTGAAAATTTTCTTTTTGCAATCGTTTGCATATCATCAACGATTGCACATCTTTTTGCACTATTGTTTATACCTTACTGTTTGGCTCCCAGAGTCAAAACAAAATCGGCCGTTTGTGAACAGAAAAGTGATCCAGTGCACTTTTTTTTTTGCATCGAGTTCTTTTGAAAACGAGTACAAAATAAAGTTTAAAATTTCAAAAGTGGGGATGAACTTCACACCAATTCCGAAGAGCATTCCCATAAGTTCGTACTGATTATTCTAGACCCAATAGGGCACAACAACGAGAAGTTTTAAACGAAACCGTATGCAGAAATCTTACAATTGTATGCAAATTTCTATATGAAATATTATAGTTAACAATTAAAAGTTTATTTTGAGTTTTTAATGCAATTTCATTTAAAAGAAACTTCATCTAGATCGGTCGATTAGAGCTTTTCCTACATGCTGTTGAATGTTTCTTCGCCTTTTTGTTTTCACGCTAACAGTATATGCATATAGTAAATCCCACATGGGTCGGACAGAGAGAAAATTTTAAATATAACGTTTCTAAAGCATAATCTTTCATTTAAAATAAATCCCATCCAATTTGGTTCAGCAAATATGGAGATCTTAAAAAACAATAAATATTTCTCGATCATATGTGGAATGCTGTCGCACTCTCAATAATAAAATTAATTTTCAGAGAAAATTTTATCTGCATTTGCTGTCCATTTAAAAATTTTTAAATTTTACTCAAAAAAACATTGTTGACATAACAAATATTGTTCTTTTTTTACATTATTGAGATAACAAGTAAGTTCGTTTTTATGCTCGGAAAAGGAAAAAATGTTCGTTAAATTTTGATATTTTTCAATTTTTAATCAAATTTATTTAATATATACAGTGGATTCCGCTTAATTGGGACAAATCTCAAACAACGGAAACCAAACTAATAAATTAATACATAATTTAAACGCTGGGACATTAGCAGAAAAGGAATTTTCAATTTTTGATACTTTCGAAAATTTCCTATTATATATGGCAACACTACTTGTTGTGTGCTTTCTTAAAAAAAAATCCTTATATAAAAATCATAACAACATTTTATTGTACCGATAATTTTTCAGGTTAAAACTTTTCTACAAGACAATACAGAATAAATACAATGGAGCGGTCGTTTCTTATCGTCTTATTACATACACATCGTCGACACACTGTCGCTGCATTAATATAAACATCCATTCTTTAGTAAAGTTATAAGTAAATATCATTGATAAATAATACAAAACAATACTGTGTTCGGCAACACTAGCGTAATGAGAATCAGTTATCTATCGTCGTAAGTCTGCAAGTGTGCGTCTACAGTACTGTATTCGGCAACACTAGAATGATGAGAATCAGTTATCTATCGTGGTGAGTCTGGCAAGTGATGCGTCTACTTAAGAGTCTACCGTTACTGTACTTAGCGATATTCGTTTACAGTGTCGATTTTATTTAAAATTTTTAAATCTTTGCCAAGATGTCAAGAAAGGATTTTACACTTTCGAGTAAAATTGCTTGGCTGGATAAAATTAAAAATCAGCCATTTAATACGAGCCATGGTAGACTCGCTGAAATAAACCAAAATCTACCATAGCGCGTCTCTACAACAAAAAATCAACTGCACATTTAATACGAGCCATGGTAGACTCGCTGAAATAAACCAAAATCTACCATAGCGTGTCTCTACAACAAAAAATCAACTGCATGAGTAGTGGGCATTATAGAAAGAAATTCCGGGAAGATCCAAAAGAAAGCGTGATGGAAAGGATCCAGAAGTCGAAGAAGCATTAGATCAATGGATTTCTATAGTTAGCGGGCGAGGCGTGAATATCAGCGGCCCAGTGTTGAAGAAGAAGTTAGAGGAGATCGATAAAAAGCTAATAATTAGGTACCTATTTTAATAAATCGCTAAAATAGGTACCTAAATTATTATTTATTTGCCTACAACCTATTTATTTACATATTTTATTTTAGAATTTATTATTACTTCGTTTAATTAGTACAATTAATTGGGCCAAAATGGCTTTGGCTTAGTCCCGACGTGTCCCAATTAAGCGGAATCCATTGTATTAACAAAGGGAATCAATATCAAATTTCATGAAAACCTATTAAACTCTACTAGATTTTATAGAAAATCTAGTAAAGTTTAATAGGTTTTCATGAAATTTGGAACTGATTCCCTAATTTTGTTAAAATTCAAACTAATTAATTGAAAAGTTATTAATGGAAACAAACAGGGATGGACAGACTACTTGGTATTCTTATAAGCCTCACTTTCCTTCAAAAAGTAAACTATAATAATTGATATTGAAAATTTCTATTTAACAAGAAAACGATAGAAACTAGGTTTATTATTATTATTATTTATTTATTCTGAATTCTCATGTTTGTTTTGGATATGAGATTAAAAGAATAATATATGATTATTCCACGTGTATTGAATAAGTAAAATCGTTAAAGTTCGTTGCGTAATGCAGAAATTGTTAGTTAAATAATGGATATAATATAGAAAATCGAAATATGGAAGATTCTAATCATATTCTGAATAGACTACAACAAAATATCGAAAATTTATTATTGAATATATTTTTAAATTGATACAAAATGTATTTTACTGATTTTTGTGTATTATTTTCGATGTAATTTTACGCCAAAAACAGTGCTCACCTTAGTGTTGCCACCTAGTCAGTGATCGAAATCCGGACACTAAAAAAAAAAAAAATGTAATTTTACGCCAAAAACAGTGCTCACCTTAGTGTTGCCACCTAGTCAGTGATCGAAACCCGGACACTAAAAAAAAAATTTTTTTTTTGTACAATGTTTATTAGTTGTATAAAATATAGAAACATGAAAAAAACCAACTTCTAAGTTTCTCAATTCGACATTACTTCGGCAACGGATTAGTGACAAATTGCGAGGCACCACTGTATTTGATAATTGGTATTATATGCAATAAATTAAAAATCAGATCAGGATCAAAATATGACAAATTTTTAAAGTCATAAGTATTTTAATAATTTTTTCAACTTTATGATTCTAATACAAGCCATAAAATACATTCTATTAATATACACTCAATTCAACAGAGATATATTTAGCTACAAAGATCAATTAGTCTAAAATCACTAAGAAATCATCTTGAATGAACTAGTTCAAACTTCAATTGAACAATAATTGAAAATGCTATAAAAATTATTTTAAATGATAGAATAGGATTAACGAATTAATAACAAGTATTAAAGCAATTTTAAACTTCTTTTAATTGCAAAAGTATAATGTTTTCAGTTGGCTACCTGACACCTCTCATTACTTACAAAAGTTATAGAGAACTCAATTCTACAGCATTTATAAAAAACAAATCAATAATTTATATACTATTTTTTGGAACACAATATTTTAATGAATAATATTATTGAACAGGATTAATATACAGAAGTAGAGAATTAACTAACTATTTCTGCTTATAGTGTTTGTGTTTTATTTCCTATGATACTTATGCAAAAAAGCATATTTTCATAAATAATAAGATTAATAAATTACAAATAATACAAAATATGCAATGAAACTGTAAAAAATATTTATATGAGTGATATTCTAATTATAAATATCTAGTAAAAGTTTTTCACTACTGTATTTTTAAATTTTTAAAAAATAAAAGTTGTACAAAAAGTTCTTAAAATTATGTTGTATAAATGATCTATCTAAAGATGATTCATATATCTATGGTATATAATAATTAACAAGCATAACAAATCATTAAAAGATGGTAGAGTTTCTACCAAAACCTGCTTTAATAATTAGACATTTATTTTGAAGCTCTAATATGACACCAGTAACTAATCCAATCAATAACATATACAATATAATAGCACAATACATAATCTATGTGTGTATGTTCAGAACCACTTAGAATAAAAGAGCAAATTTTCAGTTAAGAAACTTTACAAATGAATTTATTTTATCTAGCTGAAAAAGAATGACTGCTACTTAATATATATTAAATGTGAGTGAAAAAAGAACAATGTTAAATATGACTGCTATGCATAAGATAAAAACTAACTAACTGTACTTATCATCAAACATGTTATCTGAATAAAAACAATTATAACAAAAAATATACACTATCTTTTCTTTTTATTTACTTTATTATTTAAAAAAAAATAAATAAATAAAGCAATTGTCCAACATTATGAAAAAATTTTTTAAATTTTAATTTATATTACAATTACCTTGTTGAATATAATATAACTTATTAAATATTATTAGTAAAAATTTTCAATAAAATATACTAATTATACTATATTAAACAAATTTTCAAATATATTAAAAACTAAATAAATTATTCTGTATAAAAGGATTAAATCAAATATATGAAAATTAAACACCTAAACACGATCTCATTTATGTATATATTTTAACGATTACGAATGTTGATATAAGGCCAAGACAAATTCTTGAATATAAGTTAAAGATAGAAATAAAAACAAAGATCAAGGATATCTAAAGATGCCAAATAAAAATTTTTACTAAAAATAAATATTTATAAGTTTTAAATTACAGTAAAAATCCAATAGTCCAGCAACTAATAGTTGAATATTCTTGATAATCTGGCTTAAAAATTGGCAGATGTTAGTGTTAATAAAATAAAGCAATTTTATAAAATTTAGTGAAAATTAATCAAAACCTATATGATAAAAAATTCAAAACAAAATTTTTTTTTATTTTTTTTTGTAAAATTCCATATATATCATCATCATTTAAAATTAATAAAATTCTTAAAATCAGCACCACTAGCAATATTTTTTAAGTGAACAACACTAAAAGTTAGCAATTAATAGTAGTATTAATAAAATTATTAAAATATATGAATTATGCTATAATCTGAAATTTCTATAAAATTTTAGTTTTAACAGCCTTGAGATTGGCATGAAAATTATGAAAATGGTAATTTGGTATCAATATAAGATTTAATAGTAAAAAAATTTAGTTAATTCAAAATTTTTGATATTGTAAGTGATATTCATTTATCATAATACTTTTTGATATAAATTACATAAATATTTTTAGTATTCAAGTAGGTTCATTAAAAAGTACTTGTAATATTTTAAATTCCCTATAATTTGAATATTTATTGAATTTTCTCATTAAATAATTCAAAAACTTATACTAACTATAATCTACTATTATAGCTTATGATAATTTGGCACAACACCTGGTCCTGATTGTGCTGAACTATTGGATTTCTATTGTATTATTTTTTTAAACTGATAAAATAAAAATTATTTGTTTGTTGTATGACTCAAATTAAGTAGCATAAAAGTTTTCATATATAATTTAATTTTCTCTTTATGCAGGATATAATACAATAATGATAAACTAAAGCTCAAAATACATGTTGCTTTAAGAGTAAAAAAATGAATAATAAATGATAATGATTCCTAACCTCTTTGTTCTCATAGTTATTTATATGGAAAAAATGTTTTTATAGTTATCAATATATTCCATAATTTATATTTATATATTGGTTGTCTTTTAATTGGAAACTTTCCAATATTTTTTATTTTCTTGTAATTAATAATTTAGCAAGATAAAAACCTATAAAAACAGAAAAATATCAAAAACTATTAATTTAAAATCATAACATTATTTTTAATTCAAATTTAAAAATGGATTTAACTGAAGAAAATTGCACGACTGTAAACACTTTTTGACTTGCTTGACATCACTACATTTACAGTAAATATATCTTACCACAAGGAAGATCTATTTATATCATTATTTTACAAGTTTTCAATTGCTTATTATTATTTTTTATTGTGCATTATTAGTGCTCACTATTATGATTGTCTAATAGCTACCAACGTTATCAATAAGATTTTCTTAAAATATTAAAGTCAAGCTAAAGGCTCAATCAGACAATGTATCATATGCAGATGAATTTATGACTGCATAAAATTGATATCATTCTTCTAGATTCATTCTTTTGAAAAGTTTATTCAAATTACAAATGTTTATTAATTTGCATATTGTTATGAGGATGACTTTTTTAAATTGATTAAGATTTCCAGCATTCCTATGTCTTATAAATATGAAAATATTATACAATCAGTACTCATTTCAGAATGATCTTTGCAACAAAACAGCAGTTCTTGTTCCAGTAATATCTAATTTTACAACTTGAAATTATAATTTACATCTAGAAGGAATAATAAATGAATATTTATTCATATATCATTTATTTGGGAAAATAAATATTTCATCTGAAATAAAAATACTGGTGATAATACATTAAGATCAAGCTGATAAAATAAAATTGTTACATAACTTCACTAATTAAATATTATGTACAGTAGATTCCTGATTAACCTGGGTGGTTGGGAAATTAATTTCTCTGGATAATCTGCAACTACTGTACTCAGAAATTACTCAAAAAATCATAATTATGGATAGCATGGATTCAATATTAAAAAATAAATAAATTGCATACATACATAAATTCAAATGTACTATTATTTATTGAAAAAGGAAACAAAAAATTTGTTTACTTGTAAAAAGAAATCATTGCAATATTTGTAATTTTAATTTGATTCTAATTTTGATCAGCAATTTATAAGATATAATAAAAAAAAAACAAATCTGGGTCATTTAAAAATTTTTCAAATATTGCATCTAAGATAAAATATCAATAATTAAACATCTTTTCCAGATTGAGGTTAATCCATAATCCAGATAATCAGGAATCTACAGTACATAGATTATATAGTAGTAAAAATTTTTCAAAATTAGAAGAAAAATAAGTCAATAGTAAACAATAAATGGATAAAAGAGTCTAGTGGGAAGCTGTCCTCTCTATTTTTGAACTTTGTCTTTGCAATTGATTTGCACTGTTTAATCTGGAATCAAATATTTTCTGGGGCAAATTTTGCATTATCTGATTTTATCATGAATCTGTTTGTAATAGATAAATATCATAATACAGTACTAATGAAGATATTGAATAATAAAAATATATTGATATTGACAATAAAAATATTTTATGATGATTTTACTTAATATAATCTTATTATAATAAAATTTTAATATAATTTATTCTTAATCATTAAAAATAACTCAATAATCTAACAATTTGTTCTTTATTCTCTTTTAAGTCCAAAATGAACAAATAATAATAATTCATAAATACACATTCAAGAACTGCTTTACTCTTATACTATAAATCAATAACTCAGCACTATTTAGCAGTATAGAAAAACAGTTTTTATTCTAATTGATAGAATTTCGTTTGATTTGGTGATTGTGCCTGATGATGGTCTATGACCGAAAACATTTGCAAGTTTATTAGAATAAAAACTGTTTTTCTATACTGCTAATAAAAAATTAGACTATAAAAAATACAACATTATTTTAATAAATACATATACAATATACAGGTAGGCCTCAATTAGTGCGAATAATGGGTCACACGAATTTCTCTCACTATTCAAAGTATTAAATATATGTAAAATATGGTAATTGATTCTTGCTTTGTGATATTCCAGCAATTAGCCAACCTCATGATGAATAACCACAATACTAACTGTTTAAGAAAAATTTATTTTCATATTTTACATTGTTATTCATCATCTAAATTAATAACTTATCAAGAATTGCATCTCATACCATCAAACCAACCGCCAAATCAAATGCGGAAGTTGAGTGCCACTTTTATGTCACTCAATCATATCCGTTCTTTTTTGTTCAGGAACTTGAGTGCCACTTTTATGTCGCTCAATCACATCCATTTTTTGCTTTAGCAATCACTAACCTCTTCTTTTTTTCGTTTCCTGTTTTATCATCAAAAATGTTCTTTAAACTCTTCTATGTCGATCAATCACATCCATTTTTTGCTGTAGTGTAATCACTAACCTCTTATAGCGGAAGTTGAGTGCCGCTTTTATGTCGCTCAATCACATCCGTTTTTTGTTCTAGCGTAATCACTAACCTCTTCTTCGTTTCCTGTTTTATCATCAAAAGTGTTCTTTCTTTCATCCATTTCGTTACTTTTTAAAAGAGAAAATTCTGTACTATACTGTATGTATATGATAGTAGATTTAAAAGAGAAAAATCTGTACTATACTGTATGTATACAATAACAAAGCTGAATAATAGTAATGTTGAATAGCTAATGGATACTGTATGTATACAATAACAAAACTGAATAATAGTAATGTTAAATAGCTACTGGCAAAAAGCCCATCTTTCTGGTGTTTCACCCTTCAAAGTCAAATGACTGTTCTTGGACTGCTCCTTGTTTGATTTTACTAACTGAAAATTAACATTAATTTGTTAATTGACATCATAAAATGGTACTAACCGAAAATTAACATTAATTTGTTAATTGACATCATAAAAGACTTGAAAGCCAAGTGACTGTTCTTGGACTGCTCCTCGTCCAGTTTTACTGCTGTGACTGTTCATGGACTGCTCCTCGTCCGGTTTTACTAACCGAAAATTAACTATTGTTCTTGGACTGCTCCTTGTCCAGTTTTACTAACCAAAAATTAACGAAATTTGTTAATTGACATCATAAAAGGAGGCAGAGCTTTGTTAGTAAGAATGCTTGTCCGGTTTTACTAACCGAAAATTAACATTAATTTGTTAATTGACATCGTAAAAGGGGACGGACCTTTAATTAACATTAATTTGTTAATTGACATCATAAAAGGGGACGGACATTTGATAAGTGACTGTTCTTGGACTGCTCCTCGTCTGGTTTTATTAACTGAAAATTATGTGACTGTTCATGGACTGCTCCTCGTCCGGTTTTACTAACCGAAAATTAACTATTGTTCTTGGACTGCTCCTTGTCCAGTTTTACTAACCAAAAATTAACGAAATTTGTTAATTGACATCATAAAAGGAGGCAGAGCTTTGTTAGTAAGAATGTTTGTTAATTGACATCATAAAAGGGGATGGACATTTGTTAGTAAGACTGATCTATATTGTTCTTGGACTGCTCTTCGTCCAGTTTTACTAACCGAAAATTAACATTAATTTGTTAATAAAAGGGGACGGACCTTTGTTAGTAAGACTGGTCTATGCTTACAACATGCAAAGGGGACAACCCTTATTAGTAAGACTGGTCTATGCTTACAACTCTCATGCTCGCACTAAGTGAAAAACGGTATCATTTTTATAAGTCACACTAATCGAGGCCTACCTGTGTATATATATATATACACAAAATGCTAGATATATATATATCTAGCAATTTTGTGCAAATTATTAATGATGTTCATCCTCACAACCTAAAGAACTCTACAACTTTGATTCTGAATAAACTATTTTTCTTTCTGAGTTCTAATTATTTTTTAATTGTAGAAAAATTGATTTAGAAATAAATCATCATTATTCTCATTTAATATACAGGTATTCCTCTAGTTACAAACATGATTTGTAAATTTTGTTCATAAATCAGATTGTTTGTAATTAAGATGCTGCTGTTATTTTGGCTCAAAAGTATTGAAATAACTTTATATACTGTAATTTTATATAATGTATATTGTAATATATTTCACAATTGGATCAATTAAACATTTCCTATTTCACAGATCTTAATGAAAAATTCCAAATATAAAGTAAGGAATTTAAGATGTAATTGTTGCCATCTTGAAATACTGTCATAATATGTCAACTAACTTTATAATTTCACATTATATCGGTTGGTAGAACATTTTGCTATCATATTACTTAAACATATAGAAAAGTTTTTGAAATTTTGTGAGATTTGAAAATGAAATTTCATGTTTATAACTAGAGGAGTGACTGTATTCCTTGATCCATACAGATTCACTTAGTGTGATATTTTGAAATGCATTTACCCACACTATGTGAAGTATTTTTGTATATACTTTATTGTGCAATATATGTTATTGATTGGATCAATTACAATTGTTTTATATTTCATTCTCTGAAATAAATGTTCAATTTTAAACAGAGAATTTCTGATGAAACTTCTCAGCTTGAAATACTTTGCTATTATATTAAATATTATACAGGGTGGAAGAAAAGTCTGTATCCCTTCAAATAACTTGATAAATATCATAGATGTCAAAAATCTGTTTATACCAACAAATAAAAAGTCATGGGTGGGTTATCTGATGGTGACCTTCTAATGAGCTGATTATACAAATGAGGACAGTTGCAAATCCTATCTCGTAAACTATAACAGATTGTAATTGGAAATTTTTCCCTAACTTGTTTAACATTCAATTCATCATCAAAATTGGATGAATAGTTTGCCCAAAAATGAAACGAAAACATTTTTACATGCAGAATTGACACTTATTTATGACAAGTAACAAATCAATATCAAAACATAATATCCAAATTAATAAATTGAAAACACAGAACCTAATTAACAAGCAAAAACTAATCAAGGATGTGCTCAAAATGTCTTCCACCAGCACCCAAGTACAGTTGAGCATTATATTGGATGGAGTTCCTCACAGCCTTCAGAATATCAGTAAAAATCTCTGCACAAACCATAATGATGTGGTCTTGAAGATTCTCAACTGTTATTATGCACAAGTTGTTATGTCCTCATCAACTGCTGTTTAATTGATTTTTGGCTTTTCAAGGAATTGATATATGATAGATCTAAGTGTTTCATTTTTTGGGAGAACTATTTATCCAATTTTGATGAAGTTTTTTAAAGTGTTCAGAATTGAATGCTGAACAGGTTCGTAATTGGAAATTTTTCCATATCTGTTACAGTTTATGAGATAGAATTTGCAACTATCCTCATTTACATAATCAGTACATTTGAAGATCATCATCCATGACTTCCATAGCTAGATGAGCTAGATGATGCCACCAATAACTTCTTATTTGTTGGCATTAACAGATTTTTGAAACCTATGATAGTTATCAAGTTATTTGGAGAGGTACAGACTTTTCTTCCACCTAGCATAGCTTGTTGCTAGAACATTTCACAAAGTAATTTTTTTTTATAATTTTTAATTTTTTAAAAATTTGAAAATAAAATAAATATATTTATTGGAGAAGAGAAAGTATATTCAGAAATTTAACTCTTTGAAGAATGAAGTGAGAAGAGTATAGAAATGTATAAGGAAGGAAAGAGGGAGAAGTTTCTTCCAAAAGCACATCAATCACTAGTGGAAAATATGAACACCCTTTAGTAATAAGATATGGATGAGTTGAATAATTTCTCCTCCCAGCTACAGAAGTAAAAAATAAAACAAAAAGCTTCCAACCTAAAACTACTATTTGCATGTGATACAGAATCTAATTTTCTAAATTTATATCCACAGCTCACACGAGTAGTATAAGATTTGTCCGAACTGAGATACAAATATGCAAAAAATACTTTCAAAGTGAGGTGAAAAATATGACAAAAGTAAAATACTCAGATGGAAGTGAGTATAATTTGATTGGTTGTTTGAGTATATAAATACTGTAATCAGTTGTTTAAGCACATATTCAATCATGGAGATTTTTGGTTGTGTTAATAGTAAAAGAAATAAAGATATATATTTTTAATATATTTATTTATTCATTTATTATATTTATAAATATGATAATAAATCTTAGTATATATGTCAATCTTTATATAGATTTTTATACAATGTTTATATACTAATTATTAACATTTTCCATAATATATTTTTAGATATAAAAGAATATTACATATTATTAACCAGTTCAGTGCCTTTGCCATGAATAGGCATCATGCGAAAACAACAATTGCGCACCAACCGCAGGCCTTTGCCATGATTACACATCAAGATTGTGGAATGTTTTTAATAAATTAATTTTTGCTTATCTACAAATGATTTTTGAAATTTGATTTATGCATATTTTATACTCTTATTATTACTTTTGAATATCGACTGATAAAAATTTTTTGCTTGTTTTTTTGTTGTTTATTCTTTCCTTCTTATTTGGTGTATTAAAAGTGTTTTAATCAACAAAATTTCCCTCTAAGTTCTTATAAAATAATTTATTTTATTTGAAAATTGTTTTCAGTTGCCTTTTTTTTTGTCGAAAAGTACTTTTTCCATGGTCTATAGACATATCATGACGACTGATAAAAATTTTTTGCTTGTTTTTTTGTTGTTTATTCTTTCCTTCTTATTTGGTATATTAAAAGTGTTTTAATCAACAAAATTTCCCTCAAAGTTCTTATAAAATAATTTATTTTATTTGAAAATTGTTTTTAGTTGCCTTTTTTTTGTCGAAAAGTACTTTTTCCATGGTCTATAGACATATCATATGGAAAAAAATCTGCACCCCTGCCATATATAGACATCAAGGTTGTGGAACTTTTTTTATAAATTAATTTCTGCTTATCTATAAATGATATTTAAAATTTAATTTCTTCGTATTTTACCTCTTATCATTACTATCAAATGCCAATTGTTGAGATTTTTTGCTTGTTTTTTTATTTATTTATTTTTTGCTTCTTATATGACCATGGTGGCGAACCTACGGCACGCAGAACAGTTTTGCTGACATGTGCACGTATATATTATATATATATATACACATATAACATTACAATAAAATTTTATATTTTCCAAATTTTCGTGGCACAGAAAATTCACGTGACGACCATATAACTTTTAGTCACTTTTATTCTATTCGTGAATATATATATATATACACATATAACATTACAATAAAATTTTATATTTTCCAAATTTTCGCAGCACAGAAAATTCACGTGGCGACCGTATAACTTTTAGTCACTTTTATTCTATTCGCAGTTGTGCTTATGCCATTGTGGTGTTAGTCGACTTAATCATTTTTGCTTCCTTATGTAACTCAACTGAAAATCTGTTAATTGCATTTCGACTTCGTCCAACTTTAACCAGTCAAATGTTGTTATGATAGGTGCACATAGCCCGAATTTATCAGGATACACGATAAATTTTGTAGTTTCCGCAAATTGTTTAAACTAAGTGAACCTTGATGAAAACTCACTGATTATACAGTTAATAACTTCTGAAAATTCTGTAGTAGGTTTAGCTCCATCTGGTTTTTCATGAAAGTACAAATCTATGAATAATTTTTCAATTTTGGAAAATATTTGAAGCTTTTGGAAGCGATGTCTCAATAAAATATTTGCAATTTTGTTTCAAATGCCCAAATTAGATCAAACGTGTCAATAATAGTCTTATTGACACCTTGCAATTTAACATTTAATTTATTCAAATTTAGGTGTAAGTCTGCCAAAAACATTAATTTTGAGGTCCATTTAATATAGGAATATATATATAAAGCAAACTATCTGGCACATTAGTACTATAAGAAATATAACTTTTTAAATTTTTGGCACACCAGCAGAAAAAGGTTTACCACCACTGTTATATGATATATTGAAAGTATTCTGAACCTACATAAATTCAATCTAAATTCTTTTTAAATATTTTATTTTATTCGAAAAGTATTTTTTTCGAATCGTCCTCCTTTTATTGCCAAGTTATAAAATCCATGTGTTTCCTAAGCTGTATATACACATAATGCTGAACTTTGATGAGAATGCACGTCAAAGACCATATATATTCATCAGGATTATGAAACTTATAAATTACTTTCTGCTTACCTATAAATGCTTTTTAAAAATTAATTTCTTCATATTTTAGACTCTTATTATTACTATCAAATGCCAATTTATAAATAAAGAAGCAGGCAAATTATTTTTAGTTTTGCAGGCATCGTCGGGTTACTCCAATGTAGTAGCTTACTGCGCCGGTTATAGAATCGACTAGCGGTACCTCGTACACCCCGCACCTCTCAGAGTTAGGCCTAATTTCTTTTCCATTGCATATTTGTTGGAACACAGTGGCGTTTCTCCTTTCAGAGAAGTGATAGTTGTGCTTTGCCTTGAACCTACATAAATTCAATCTAAATTCTTGTAAAATGTTTTATTTTATTTTAAAAATATTTGTTTTTGTTGGACTGTCCTGCTGTTAGTGTCAAGTTGTAAAATCCATGAGTGTACTAATTGATTTTACAGCACTATCCTCCCCTACTTCCTGTTTCTTACTCACTATCGCCTTTCTTTTTTTTAAATTGGACTATCCCAATATTGTAACTTATTGCTTTCCTAAATTATTTCTTTGTCTTAGAGAACTCACTTTGCACTGGTCTTCAGTTTGGTAAGATCACATATTTTCCTGCTCCGTTTTATTTGTTCAAACGATCCAATTTCCAAATACATTCCTGACAATTTGCACTGGTCTTCAGTTTGGTAAGGTCGCATATTTTTCTGCTCCATTTTCTTTGTTCAAAATGATCTGATTTCCAAATACATTCCTGATTTCAATTCAATTTTTTAAAATTTTTTTTATAAAATGTATGTACATTTTATGTATTTATACTATATTCCTGTTCAAATTTATTAATAGGAAATTCGATAAAACATTTTAAAAATAAATTTGTTAAATAATTGAAACTAGATAAAAGTGACAACTAGGTCCTTAATTAAATACAACAAAATCTAAACTAGCTTATAGGACCTTAAATAAAATTAAAGTGCAGGAGTGCTTTTGGGCTAGACTGCTCCTCATCAACTGCACAGAGAAAATGAGTGTTAGAAGGAGAATCTGACTGAAGACGGGACATCGGTGAAAACAAGAGTAAATCATAATTTTAAACCCCCTGACCGAAGATGGGACATCTGTGAAAACAAGAATAAATCGTAATTTAAACCCCAGTGTCGGGGACAGTCAGAATAGAACAAACAGGTGGTGTAAATGGGATAATATGTTAGGCACATGGGGGCAGGATAGGGGGATATCAGAAACGAAAGTTTGCGTTTGCACATTAAGATAAAATAGAGTGAAAATTAAATACTACTACATTGGTAATTAAACCCTTTAGCAATGTAGAGCTATAGTAAAACCTTAAATTCTACAGTTCTGTTGATTAATCAGGTATTCCCACGCACTAGGTATAGAATCTTTATCCCGAGAGTTGACTAGATTTTTAACCTTGCTGCGTAGGTAAATGTTCCACACTTCTCTAAAGTTGGACTTTAACTCATAAGAACGTAGCGGATTGACGATGCCAGCATTGTCCCATGAAACACACCAGTCTTTAGAGTAGGCCGCTTGTGCTAGGGCTGTGTTTTCTTTGTTGCTGCTTACGTCGTACCGATGTTGCTGCATACGCTCTTGCAGGCATTGTCGGGTTACTCCGATGTAGTAGCTTACTGCGCCGGTTATAGAATCGACTAGCGGTACCTCGTACACCCCGCACCTCTCAGAGTTAGGCCTAATTTCTTTTACATTGCATATTTGTTGGAACACAGTGGCATTTCTCCTTTCAAAGAAGTGATAGTTGTGCTTTGCCTTGAATTTTCTCAGGGAGGCTTATGTAACTCACGGATACCCTGGCAGCAGATCTGACAACTTGGCCCGCAAGATTCGCAACGTTGGAACACAGTGGCATTTCTCCTTTCAGAGAAGTGATAGTTGTGCTTTGCCTTGAATGTTCTCAGGGAGGCTTATGTAACTCACGGATACCCTGGCAGCAGATTTGACAACTTGGCCCGCAAGATTCTCAACAAAAACAACTTAAAATGCGGAATGTGGTGTACGCTCCTATCGACGTTACCAACCAGGAAGCTCCAGCCAAGCACTTCCTTTCCGTCCCATGGCACTTGATGTGCAGTGAAGTTACTAGTACATTCAAGGCAAAGCACAACTATCACTTCTCTGAAAGGAGAAACGCCACTGTGTTCCAACAAATATGCAATGGAAAAGAAATTAGGCCTAACTCTGAGAGGTGCGGGGTGTACGAGGTACCGCTAGTCGATTCTATAACCGGCGCGATAAGCTACTACATCGGAGTAACCTGATGACGCCTGCAAGAGCGTATGCAGCAACATCCGTATGATGTAAGCAGCAACAAAGAAAACACGGCCCTAGCGCAAGCGGCCTACTCTAAAGACTAGTGTGTTTCATGGGACAATGCTGGCATCGTCGATCCACTACGTTCTTATGAGTTAAAGTCCAACTTTAGAGAAGTGTGGAACATTTACCTATGCAGCAAGGTTAAAAATCTAGTCAACTCTCGGGATAAAGATTCTATACCTAGTGCGTGGGAATACCTGATTAATCAACAGAACTGTAGAATTTAAGGTTTTACTATAGCTCTACATTGCTAAAGGGTTTAATTACCAACATAGTAGTATTTAATTTCCACTCTATTTTATTTTAATGTGCAAATGCAAACTTTCGTTTCCAATATCCCCCTATCCAGCCCCCATGTGCCTAACACAGTGGTTCTCAACCTTTTTTCTGTTGCGGCACCCACTCTATTTTATTTTAATGTGCAAATGCAAACTTTCGTTTCCAATATCCCCCTATCCCGCCCCCATGTGCCTAACACAGTGGTTCTCAACCTTTTTTCTGTTGCGGAACACAAATATTTTAAAATTTGGCGGTACACCTAAATATTTTAAATAATAATTTTATTTAATAACCAATATTCATTAACAGATTATTGTATTTATTCTTATTACATTCAGATTACAGAGATGTGAGAGATACTCGTACATGGGATCATTAAATGGTGGCCCTTATTAAGTTGTAGCGCCACCTGCGGATTTTGATTTTTTTAGAGAAACTGTAATTTTAATTTAATTTTTTTCTTTAATTTTTAAATTATCAATAACGACAAAAAATTTTGGCTGTCGCAGAAATTTGAGGGTTAAATTTTTCTAACGACATCCTGTTTATAGGAATCAGTAGGACTGCAAAAGGGATATCCAGCCAACTACATTTCACTATTTACATATATGATATACACATACAATTTTTATACATACATGCAATTCATTTTTAATTTTTCGCGGCACACCGTCAAAATTTTGGTGGCACACTAGTGTGCCACGGCACAGTGGTTGAGAACCACTGGCCTAACATATTATCCCATCTACACCACCTGTTTGTTCTATTCTGACCGTCCCCGACACTGTGGTTTAAATTACGATTTACTCTTGTTTTCACAGATGTCCCATCTTCAGTCAGGGGTTTTAAAATTACGATTTACTCTTGTTTTCACCGATGTCCCATCTTCAGTCAGATTCTTCTTCTAACGCTCATTTTCTCTGTGCAGTTGATGAGGGGCAGTCTAGCCCGAAAGCATTCCTGCACTTTAATTTTATTTAAGGTCTATAAGCTAGTTTAGATTTTGTTGTATATAATTGAAACTTAACAAAATATCTTCATAACCTTTTGTTGACCTCAAGTTGACCTTATCAGTTTAAATAGCTTTGGGGGAATTATCGGTCGACTTTGCAGAACTGAGCTACAAAAATATCCAGTTCGATATTGGAAGTCAAATATAAATTACAGTAAGTCTTTAATGAAAATAAATAATGGATTATAATTTAAAACTTACAACAAAGAAATTAAATAATTCAATTAAAAATGTATTTATATTATTCCTAATATTGTATTATTGATTCAAATTTATGGATATTTATAAAAAAAAGCTAAGAAAATAGAAACAAACTAATGTAAACAATATTCCAACATTTTAAATGGGTGTGGCACGCAAGCAATTAGATTGTTGGCTAGAACTATATCGTTGTTTTCTTCCTGGGAAATTTCTGTGCTGCCTACTAACATAGAACTAACTACTATTGGTTTAATAGGTATTTTCTGAACCAATAAAGCAAATCATCATAAAAGATAGCTGTAACTGTGTAAAGGGGATGGATTTATACTTCTCAACAAATTTCTCGGAAAAAATACTATATTTTTATAAAATAAAACAAAAAATAATAACAATATGTAGAAAAACAGTATCAGATAGTATAAATAATTGCTTATAATCGATAATTTCTATAAATTTATGCATATTTTGTATGCGAATATAACACAATAATCCAGTTAAAATAATTTGCATATGTTAAGTTAGAAAAACAATTTTACATCAAAATATGGACCGATTTTAATTGTTCATGGCTTGTTTTCTTCAGGAGAGATGTGGGTATCTAATAAAAGCAATAAATTCAATGGATGATTAAACAGTCACAAAAGACAAGCATATAAACTTTCACCTAATTTATAGGAAACGGATACTTTGGCAAATAAAGAAATTTTAAAAAAATAATTAAATAGTAAAAAAGAGACACAGAATCTCTATAAATCACAAAAAATTTCAGAATTTTTTGAAAAAAATAAGCAAGTTATGAATTTTTTTATATTTATGAATAGTAATTAGTCTTAATTATAAAAAATGGCTGGCCTATTATTTGCACGCAGAAATTGATTACGTTCGGCACTGAATGGATTAAAAAACAAAAGAAATCATATGAACTACATATGTATATAATAAAAAACAAAATAAAATGTTTAAAAACTATTTTAATCTGATGATGAACATTAACATGAAGAATCAGTAAGCTATAATATGCTGCCATCATCATTTTCCCCTATTGTGGATTGACCCAGTTTAAAATATTGGTCCAACAGTATGGCTGTGGTTCAATATTCGTTGGTTCTCTCACTGTTCGCACTATGTCCATTCAATGTTACTTGGTTTCCTCACTTTTTTGAGGTTCTTTATTCCAACTGATGTCAGATTGGGTCGCACTGAGTTCACACGATCTAAACTATCTCATGAGTAGGGTTGACTTCTAACCACATGCACAGTGGGACGAAGTTCAGTCATCTTCAATGGTGCCCAATTTATACAAATATGCAGAATGCTTCAATATAGCAATGCAATCATCGTTTCTTGTATCATTTACGTCACTAACAATTAAACTTGTAAATTATTTTACTAAAAATATCTATGAATGCCTCCATTTTAAATCATGTGACCTAGCTCACTGAACTGGTTCTTTATTCAAACGAAACTGTGATGTCAACCATGAAAACTGTGAAGGTTTAGTTAGTGTAGTTCGTGAAATGTCAAACCACAGCCTATTTTCGTGAGGTGGAATGTAGCAGTGCCACCTAAAGGGAGAAACTGGAACTCTCGTGGAGTGAGTAAACAGAAGGGTGCTGATAGTAGAGCATTGTTTTTGGCTGTATAACGAAACATTGTGGGCTATAAATTGAAAAAGTGGCATAATTAAAAAAGGCCATTATAGCGAAATGCCATGTAAAGAGCGGCCGTATAGCGAGGTATGGGTGTACTGTAATACACATTAAATTATGTGTGTTTTTCTGTTTAAAGATACCTAAAGTTAGGAAGAAAGGTTCACAAACATAACTGTTTCCAATAGGCACAATGGTTCAGAATTTGTGAAAAAAATTAAAAAACGTAACTACTGCAAATAACGAGAATTGACTGTAGTTTAAATTCTGAGAACTGAGTTCATTATGGAGGAAACTAAAAATAAATTTAATTTTTTATAAAAGTATTAAGCAATTCAAAATAAGATTAAAAAATTAATTATTTATTTATATATTCTTCATATATTGCATTTTTATTTAACAATCAATTTGTTAAAAATAAATTTAATTTTTTATAAAAGTATTAAGCAATTCAAAATAAGATTAAAAAATTGATTATTTATTTATATATTCTCCATATATTGCATTTTTATTTAACAATCAATTTATTTGCAGTTCATTGAAAGTTTATAATGGAACATTTAAAGAACAAAAGATATGTGAAGAATTATTGCATTTATCAAAATTTTTAGTAGATATTTGGATATATGATTGTCATGTTAAGGAAACTGTTAAATTAGAGGTATAGTGTGAATAAGTATAATTTATTCTTTTAAATAATTATATTTTATTGATTGCATTTGGTAAAAGCATCATTATGAATTTGAAATGTAATTCTAAATTAATTTATATCTAAGATTTAGACTGCTTGTCAAAAACATACAAAAATCACACAGTATTTAAAATATTTTGTTGGTAAAATATATATTATATGATTATTTGATCTTTTGATTGATTCCATATTGATTTTTTAAAAACCAGACAGTCAGATTTGAAATACATTTAACTTGATGAATATTACAAATATAATGCATTATTAGTTTAAAAAATAATATAATTATTTTATTTAGTTAAGTTCAGCAGATCTGCCATTAAATTAAAAGAAAATTATAATCAATTGTTAATGCTACATTAGTGCTTTGAGTTTTGAAAGATTTGTCATTAGTGCCACATTTTAGTAATGATTTTTATAGGCTATCCAAGTTGATATCAAATTAGGAGGATCTATAAGAAACAGAGTTGCAGAGTCAGATGATAAATGATCCGACTTCGACTCCACCTTAAAAAAATCGACTCTGACTCCCGACTCCGGGTAGTTTAAAAATCTGACTCCACTCAAAAACCTCCAACTCTACAACTCAGGGTTGAGAATTGGATGGCAAATGATCCAACTCAGACTGCACCTTTTAAAAAAAATCTTACTCCGACTCCCTAAAATTTGTAAGGTCTGACTTTGACTCCTGACTCTGCACAGTTTAAAATTCAGACTCTGACTCCTGACTCCAACTCTGCAACCCTGATAAGAAGCAATTATTTATTTTAAAATTTTTGTCAATAGTATGCTGTTAGTGCCTAGTGCCTAGTGCCTTAGAATCCCAAAGTTCTAATCTTAATGCTAATTTAAATATATATAACAACTTTTAATATAATATTGTATTGCATGTTATTTTATGCGTTATGTAATAGCGTATATATGAATTTAATGATTATTTTTATCCATTTTGTTTTCTTTCTCTATTCATTTCTACTTATGATGTTTACTAATATTCAGGAATAAAATCACAAAATATCTGGGAACTGATATACAAGTTGATAATCAAAAATCCAGCAACCTCTCGACCTGAGGATTGCCAGATTTTCGAAAATTCCGGTTTTTTTGATGTATATATATGCTGTATATATAACACAGAAAAGGACTACGTATATAGTGCTTTTAAGAAATAAAATTAAACACTAAATGAAAAGCAAATGAAATCCTAATGTTCAATAACTACATAAAAGACTATAGTTCTACAGAATATTAATTAATTTTTGTGACCTAGCTAGAAATAATTTTAATTCGTCAAACCTATAAAAGCAGTAAAAACTTTAACTTAAGACGCAAAATCATATTTAACTTAACTTTAAAAATATCATCCTCCAATAATTCTTAATATAAGTGACTATTTTTGTAACCTAGCTAGAAATAATTTTAATTCGTCAAGCCTATAAAAGCAGTAAAAACTTTAACTTAAGATATTAAGTTGAATAAAATTTCCAAAATGTGTCTTCAAAACATAATACTATTATTAGTTTTTTTCTAGAAAGGGTGTTTGACTCGTGACATTTCTAATTAGAACGTTCCTTAATCGAGACAAAGAGCAATATGTTACGTTACACGTAAAATATTTGATTTACTTTGAGACGTTCCTTAATCGAGACAAAGAGCAATATGTTACGCTACACGTAAAATATTTGATTTACTTTGAGCAAATTATAATCTTAGCCGTCACACAATTTACTATGGTATACACTTTAAATATATTCTTTCTTCTAACATTTAATATCAAATATGTTAAAAATTATCTTTTAATATTTTTAATGTAAGTGATATATGAAAGAAATATAAAGGCTACACAGCATGTTGTTCTCAATGCCAGGTAACTTCTTATAGACACTGGTGTGTTAATAATTTTGTTAAATAAATGTTAAATTATTTTTATAACTTATTCATTGTTTCCCTGATTAATAAATACGGTCTCGGAAAATACGATTAACTCTTAATTTAACGTCTCTATAATAACTTTTATATTAAAATAGTCACTAAAACACTATTTTTTCGGCCAAATAGAAGCGCGGACCTGTGATGCAAATATCCGAACAAAAACAATAGTCATCACAAGCTAATTATAGAGCGATATCCGCTGTCGTTCTGGTAATACCAGAGTAGAGACTTAACGAGTAGTAGCACTCAGCAGTATATCGGGTCACTATTTTTCAATGCGCATGTCTGTATCCGCCATATTCCTGTAGGGTCACAAGCTATAGCTCCCACGGGAGGGTAAGCGGGAACTGGGTGACCGGTGAAGTTTTACAAAAGTTCCAGCACTAGAAAAAGTCAATATATTACCAATAAACAAATAAAAATATAAAATTCATACAAAACTAAATTACTTATATAAACAAAAATAAGTTATTATATGTATAACTTAAATATTTATTTTCCCTAGGTTTTTCTTTGGCAAGCTGGTTAATAATATCACATGTATTTAAA
>AYEL01059275.1:0-15396 GCA_000484575.1 Olivierus martensii | reverse complement strand
TCTGGTAATACCTCCAATCACACACTTGTTTTTCGGCCGCCGCGCGCTGACAGCGCGCGCCTATACCAACAAAAACAACAGCATGACGCCACACTGTTATTCAAGGTACTGTCACCTGCTTTCCCGACAGGCTGACAGTTCCTCTGGCCATCCCAACAAAAACAACAGTATGATGTCATCACTGTTATTCGGGGAACTGCTTTTCCTCCAGCGCCGGCTGACAGTACTGCCCATCCGAACAAAAATAGAGGCGACGCCATGACACGGCCATCCGGCCTACTGTCGGAAGAAGATATTACTACTCCCAAAGAGCCGCATGTAACTCGCTAGCCGCAGTTTGCCGACCCTTAGTCTAGAACCGATTTATGTTTTCATAATTATATCGTAGTTAACTGTTTCATATATAATATATGTATGTATAATTAATACTACATATCAAATCATTCCAAAAATAATGTCTTTAAAATTAAGTTCTGAAACGACATGAAAGTTAATTCACTTACTATTTTTATCAAAGATATACAGTGATACCTCGATTTACCACAATCTAAATAAAATATATACAGTGGTACCTCGGTTCACGAACACAATCCGTTCCTCTCCGATCTATACAGTGATACCTCGGTTCACGATACACAATCCGTTCCTTGATAACTATTTTACTAATCTCAAAAACTGCTTAAACTCTAATATAAATACGGTGATACCTCGGTTCACGAACACAATCCGTTCCTTGACTTATACAGTGATACCTTGGTTCACGAACACAATCTGTTCCTTGACCCTGCCGTCATCCGAAAGTTCGTAATCCGAATCAATTTTTCCCATTGCAATTAATGTAAATCCAAAGTAATACGTTTTTGTCCTAGGGAAAATTTTTAACATGTTATTGCTTTATGTGTGGAAATAATACATAAAGGAAATAAATATAACAGTAATATTAGAAGAAAGCATGTTTAATACGACCTTCATTAACACTTTTAACTTTTCTGGGAGCCATAATAAGGATAAATTTAATTAAATAAAGAAAAAACTAAATATCAACACTTCTTGAAACTTTACTGTATCCAGGTGAGCTGGGCGAACTGGATGCTGCTGGGGGCGAGGCTGTGCGCAGGGTTTTGTGCGCCGCAAGTCAGGTGCAGCTCCATGCATGCGCTGTTCGTAAACCGAAGCATCGTTCGTAAAGCGAAGCAAAATTTGTTCGGAAATGATGTTCGTAGACCGATTTGTTCGTGATCCGAGGTATCACTGTATTCTCCATTTTGAATCAATAACAATTCTTTAACGTTTCAAGTGCTTTAAATATTCGTGTTTAGACAATGAGTGACAGGTTTCAACAAGTAGAGTATAAAAAAAGTGACTTTTGGGAATATGTGATATATATGCATCAATAAATATTAAACTTAGTTTATGTTATAGAAACTACAATTACAGTTTTACCTTCATTATTAGAACTTATGAACTCTGCGTACCCCTCTTGATCTTCGGATGATTTTCTGGTGTGGATTTATCTAAATAAGGTGCAAAATAATACGTCCTAAATTGATCCTAAAGTCAGGAATCAATGTTATAATTTAGACAGATTTCTTGGGCCGTAATATACAATAAGGAATGTCCAACAAAAGAAATCGATAGAAAACCTACCGTATCTACTAATTTCTCACTTAGTATTTAATAATAATTTTATTAATATATATCAGTACAGTATTGATGATAAAATGGTACTATTTAGTAAATTTTTATGATATTCAACAAAGTTTTTTTGAATATCATAAACGAATGAGTCTATTACGAAATGAGTTCAGTGCAATACATTTTATTTTCCTAATTTTAATCACTCCAAAAAGAACATGTTGAGGAAGTAAGTAATTTAGTATTTTGCAGCACTGATTGCTTAAAGTTTCATTAATAGCTAATTTAACTAATAAAATTTTGGTTTGAGAATTACTAATGATGCATTTTTATAATATACAAAACTGATGATTTTATTTTATTATAAGAAAAATTTGATTCAGCATTGGGGAAGATGGGGAACAGTAAGACAATGTGATATAGTAGGATACTACAGTTTTTAAATGTTTAATTTTAGCTATTAATACTATATGCCAGCCTTATACACCATCTGCTTTTCAAATTCCGACCACTTGCTGAAGCAAAGTTTTGAAGAACAGTTGAGAATCAGAATTCAATTGAATTTTGGTCACTTATTATACTTCTGCCCATGTAGATAGATAAGTATTGTTTAGATAAATTATTATATTGAAGTTAACAATGGAAGAAGTAAACAATGGATGGTGTTCTTATTTTGTCAGTTGCCATAGTTTTTATCCAGAGTATATGAGAGGAATTTTCCAAATTAATTAGTAAAATCTATATGGGAAACATTGAGACAGTCGAATAGTAGTTTTGCAAATTACTCTAGATTCAAATCTTTGGAAAAAAATTAATTTTAAATAAGCAATTTGTCAGAGAGAAAAATTTTCGCAGCATTAATTTTAATGTAATTTTCTTGCAATTGAAAATATACCACGAAATCAAAAGAAGAAAACAGTTAATGACACTTTTTTGGTAGTATTATGCAGGGAGCAATTTGCTTGATGACAGAGGAAGGGATGAGCGTAAGTTGTAAACCAATGTTAAAATGAAGCAGCATTGCAAATAATATGTAGATATGTGGGCAAATTTATTCAGATTCGCATGCAAGCATTAGACTAAGAAATGACGTGAAAACACTGAGGAATCAAAATCCACATGTTGATTAATTAATCCACTGCTCGGAAATGTTCTATGGAATTCACTGATTATGGTAAATTGGATACAGAAATGACTATTGTTAATGGTAGTAAATGCCAGAAAAAATAAGAAATAATAGTTGCGTGAATCCACTGAGTAGAAAGCTTTAAAAAGCGAAATTCAACTTTGTATTGCAAAATTATTGCTACAGACATATCGCTGCTTTGCTTTGATACTGGCACAATTCAAAAACTACCAATTTTACAGGAGCGATTTTTTAAAATTATAACAAAAGTAAAAAGCTTATGATTTCTTTTTGGTTTGGTGCAATTCACTTAACTTTTCTCTTTGGTTAAAAAACATGTTAAATAAGAGATTTGTAATGACATACTCATAAAAAACATCACTCGATTTTTTTTGTACATATGCCTTTATTTAAGAAAAATACATTTGCACTTTAAAGGTTACAACTGTATATTCAATTTAAATTAACACACAGAATTCTTAAGATAAAAGAATACAAAAATAAACACTAATGTTGACTCAAAATAAACATTATAATTATACTAAAGATAGTTATAAAAGGAAGCATAAAATTTGGGGATATGGTTATGCTTAATTAAGTCAAGTAAGTCTTTCTTTTTTCTCTCAGGTAATTTACGCTTTTTGGCATAAGCGGGTTGAAGTATCTGAGAATCCTTTGATTTTCTTATTTTCTTCAGTTGATTATCAATTTCCTTGAAGTCATTATCCATATATGAAGTCTTGTAAAAAAATGAAGAGCATTTTTCTTGTATCACCTTTATAATTTTGATGTCACATATTCTTACAATCTCATTTTTTGTATTTTTAAATGAAGCTTCACTTTCTGTAAGATTTGTTTTAATGTTGTAAAAATCTTCATGCGACATTTCAATAACATTGTATGATCGACCAGTCTTTTTAGCAGAACGGATTATGGATACGAAATGGTCTGGGGTATATATTGGACCTCTTTTTAATACTCGTTTTACTTCCCTTTCGATGATAGAGTGAGCACTATCACCTTCGTTTTGGGTATGTCCCTTGATCAAAAATTTGTGGGTAATTGATGTGTTATTAGGAATTTTATTAACAGCATACTGATACGAACGAAACATGTATCTATTTTTTTGTTGGCCACTGCAATTGTCTGTATAAAAAATGAACTTAATTTGTTCCTTCGTAGAAAGGGCTTTTTTTTTCTGTGTACCGCAATACGCAGGTTCCTATTTCAATAACACCACGATCCGCTTCGTCCTCGTGCCAAACAAAACAGGTCACATCATTTGTTTTAAGATCATAAAAAGTAAGATTGAATACATTATTTTTACTTTTATAGTAAAACACTGAGGTTTCCCCCTTTGGACACTGAAAAACTGCTTGCAAGTCAAAACACGTTACTATATTGTTATCGCTGCTTTCCTCTTTGTCTGTTTTCTTCTCTTTACGAGCTAAATTTTTTTCCAATAAGTGACTGTCATAGCTTTCTTTAAGTTTATCTTTTTCTGCCTCAGGCGCATTCTGGTATGCGACACACTGCTCACATTGGTCTTTTTTTGGTTTGTGGAATGACAAATTAAAATCTTCAGTAAAAATTCTGTAGAACATTACATAATTTACATGCTGCTCATTTCGCTGTGAACATTCATTTGCATAGTCCCTATATATTTGGGCTATGGTTTTGCTGCCATCTATATATTCTTTACCTGAATCAGCTCGGCAGTAATGACTGGGTATTTTTGGAATTGAATTTATGTGCTGTCTAACTCCCTCTTTAATTTTCTCATCTATTTGTTTGTGATTAATATGTTTCCCACGAAGATCTTCTGCAACAATGCTTGTCGAAAGATCAACTTTCTTCTCTAATACAATTCGAATGACCCTATGATTTATATCCAAGGTATTCATAAAGAACACCTTGCAAACTCTTAATCAGTTCCCATCTTTTTGGAAATAAAAGGCATTGTTGGCTTTTCTGCTACTTCCTTCTTTTAACATATCGATATGTAGACTTGACTTTAACCATGCTCGCAGCAATGAAGTCTCGCTGCCTATGTAAATCCCCCAGCTGCCAGTAATTATCAAAAATCCTTTTTCTTTCCTCTTCGGTAAATTTTTCCCCACATTTTAGCCTACATTTCTCTGGGCAAACCTCTTTTAATTCCCTGCCTCTTACTTCTTTCTTAGTTCTATAGGAAATGTATGGCTTACCAGTATTTCTAAGCTTCTTGCAAGAATGAGTTAACCAATTGTTCATATTTTTTTTCTTTTTCTCCCTACTTTAATTACAATGGGTTTTTCAATGCTATTATCATTTCTGTGCCTTAGATCATTATCAGATTCTGATGAACTTTCATTAGTGCTGCTGTTCTCGTAGTTGGGATCAGCATCAGTATCATCTGAATCAAATATTAACTCATGATGTTCTTCATTTGCCGAGTGTTTATCCGGGTTGCTGTTCTCATTTTCTTCTATCTTATTTTCTTCCACATCCACTGGCCCCGCTAAAAATGAAATAAAAATTTTAAAAAATTCAAACAGTTGTTAACAAAATAAATATGCGAAAAAAATTATGTTCTGGCGTGTCATAATCACATTATTTTATCCTTAATACCCTTTCTACACTGGCACTTTAATCTAGAATAACTCGTTATTCTAGATTAAGTTTATCAATGTAGAACGAAGGAGATTAAAAATATCCAGATTAAGTCGAGCGAAAGCAGATTAAAATAATCTTGTTTCTGAAAGTAGATTATCCAGTTTTGACCACGTGATTTGTAAAATGGCCGCTCTCACCTCGAATGTCTCCAGCACAGAAACTTCGAAAACCAGAAAAAAAAGATTGGGAAACTGGACAGACCAGGCTGTATATATATTAATTGACATATGGAGGGAATATGTCAGCGAAATTCGCAAAGTGAAACGTAATCAGCCTATTTACATTAAGATGGGACCACCTGTGGGACAAAATTGGAACCAACGAGTTAATCTACATTTACGGAGTTGCAGTGTAGACGAGATTTAATCCTCTATTTAGATATTCCCGTTTAAGTTAAACCGGTTTAACTGTAATCTGTATTAACTAATGCCAGTGTAGAAAGGGTATAACACTCAAATAACTATTTAGATAGGCTACAATTACCTGCAGGATTGTTTTCACAAACGTTTTTCCAAACTTCGTTAACCTTTATATTGTCATCTGGTACATTCTTATCGGAGACTTTGCAAAGCTTTAATATTAATGGAGTTCTTGATCGGGAAGACTGCATGCTTTCACTATCAAAAAAGAAAAATAATAAATGATATAAACACAAATTATTTTTTATATATAGGCACAACTCAAAAATAATCCTAACAAAACTTTCATTTAATCATTGGTAGAGGCACATTTCAAAATAACATTTTATTAATGATAAAATATGATATAAGAGATAATAAAACTTACCATGAATATCGGCACAACTCGAAATGTGCCGTTTTCAAAAAAACAAATATATCGAAAACTTGTTCTAACAAGAATTGTGCAACTATTCCCGAAAACTCCGCGACCACTTCCTTAGAAGGCTCTTGAACAACTGAGGTTATGCCACTGTTGTTGAAAGACAGGTGGTAACTTGATAGCGGCACATGTGCCATCTAGAGGCAAACTACTAACAACAGAAATATGCCGGTTTACGTAATAAATCTTCGCTAAGGAAGTACTTTTTTTTTACAGAAAACGCAAAAACGATTTTTTTTAGTTGTGCCACTATCAAAGCAAAGCAGCGATATCTGTTAAGAAAGTTCTCGAAGAGTGCAGGAAGAAAAAATCTTCCCGAAATGGGTTAGAAAAAGAATCCATAATGAAAAAGAAAGTTGTGTCAAGAAATGATAGAGGACATGAGTAACGAGGATGATCGTGATATTATTTTTGATATCTCTAGTGATGATGCAATATCGGACCTGGAAGATTACCTTGTTCAACCTGCTCCGGACCGTTTTGAAGTACTGAATAGTGATATAAGAAAGGAGAATGTTTGTGCTGGTGGAACTTCAGGGAAAGAATAATAAACAGCCGTAATATATAAATGAAGTAATTGGTGAAATAGTTAACAATGTAAATATAAACTAACGTTTCTCAAACAAAACAAGAAGTCGATACCAAGGAAGTTCGTTTACCCATATTTTGAAGATATCTCTAGCATACCTGAAAATGATACTAAAGTGATCTCACGATCCCTTACCATCATGGCAAAACTATAAAACAAAAACTTTTCTGATGTTTGACATTGATTTGTCTTTTAATCAAGTGCTAACATTAATAAAACAGTCAAAGTTTCTAAAAAAACAGTAACGGTTTTCTTCTCAGTGCATCCCATTTATCTGGAATACAGTGAGACGTAGAACATTATTTGCAACATAAAATGTTCGTATTTGCAATATGTTTTTTGTAATTCAATATTGTTATTAGTCAATAAAAATAGGCATATATAGTATTAAGTAAATAAATTGATAAGGCAGTTGTAAATGTTCAGAATACGTCATATTGTTTTTTCACTGTTCCCCATCTTTCCTTTAATTTTTTTTACCATTTCAACATAATAAATTAAAACTGATATTTGAAAAATTAATAAATTTTATTTTCTTTCCAGATTTTTGAAATCTATGAAAAAAAAAATAAATGAAAATTGATCATAGAGTTTGTCAATTCAAATCTTCTTAATGGATGCCGTAGCAGAAAAATTCTTTTTTCTGAAATTCCATAAAAGAAAACAATTATTATTAAAACATTCCAAGTTTACTCCGAAACAAAAGCCTTCTGATAGTGATATCTACGAAGAAGATATTCAGACAGAAGAGAATATCAAGACTGATATTCACACTCCTTCTGAAGGACATCTTTTACAATATAATATTAATGAAAAATCAAGTAACTACCCACAAAAATCGAATAAGAAAAATGCTTGCACTAACATTGGAAAAAAATCTCACAAATGTGGTATTTGTAAACGCACATTATTAAGTAGATCTGCACTGATACAACATCAACGCATCCATATTCAAGAGAAAAAAATGCAATGTAACATTTGCAAACGAAATTTCAAAAGAAAGGCTAGCTTAATGAAACATCATCGCATTCATAGTGGAGAAAAGTCTTTTCAGTGTGACATTTGTAAACGAAGTTTCGGAAGAAAATCCCAATTGACAATACATTTGCGGATTCACACTGGAGAAAAGCCTTTCCAATGTGACATTTGTAAACATAATTTCACACAGAAGAGTAGCTTAAAAATACATCAACGACTTCATACTGGAGAAAAGCCTTTCCAATGTGACATTTGTAAACGTAATTTCACACAAGAGTGTTATTTAAATATACATCAACGCATTCACACTGGAGAAAAGCCTTTCCAATGTGAGATTTGCAAACGAAATTTCTCAACAAAATCCAGTTTGTTGTTACACTTGCAGACTCACACTACAGGAAAGCCTTTTCAATGTGACATTTGTAAACATAATTTCACACGAAAGTGTCAGTTAAATATACATCAACGTATTCACACTGGAGAAAAGCCTTTCCAATGTGAGATTTGCAAACGAAATTTCTCAACAAAATCCAGTTTGTTGTTACACTTGCAGATTCACACTACAGGAAAGCCTTTTCAATGTGAAATTTGTAAACATAATTTCACATTAAAGCGGTACTTAAAAAGTCATCAGCGCCTTCATACTGGAGAAAAGCCTTTCCAATGTGACATTTGCAAAAGTAGTTTCAGATATAAAAACGTTTTGACAGCACATTTACGGATTCATACTGGAGAAAAGCCTTTCCAATGTGACATTTGCAAACGTACTTTCGTAGATAAATCCTCTTTATCGAAACATATGCGGATTCACACTGGAGAAAAGTCATTCCAATGTGACATTTGTAAACGTAGTTTCGGAAGTAAATCCGAATTGACAGTACATTTACGGATTCACACCGGAGAAAAGCCTTTCCAATGTGACATTTGTAAACGTAGTTTCAGAAGTAAATCCCAATTGAGAGTACATTTACGGATTCACACTGGAGAAAAGCCTTTCCAATGTGACATTTGTAAACATAATTTCACACAAAAGTGTCAGTTAAATAGACATCAAAGCATTCACACTGGAGAAAAGCCTTTCCAATGTGAGATTTGCAAACGAAATTTCTCAACAAAATCCAGTTTGTTGTTACACTTGCAGATTCACACTACAGGAAAGCCTTTTCAATGTGAAATTTGTAAACATAATTTCACATTGAAGTATAACTTAAAAAGACATCAGCGCCTTCATACTGGAGAAAAGCCTTTCGAATGTGACATTTGCAAAAGTAGTTTCAGTGATAAATCCGTTTTAACAGCACATTTACGGATTCACACTGAAGAAAAGCCTTTCCAATGTGACATTTGTAAACATAATTTCAGACTTAAGTATCACTTAGAAAGACATCAGCGCATTCATACTGGAGAAAAGCCTTTTCAATGTGACATTTGCAAACGTAGTTTCGGAAGTAAATCCCACTTGACAATACATTTGCGGATTCATACTGGAGAAAAGCCTTTCCAGTGTGATATCTGCAATCGTAGTTTCGGAAATAAACCCAATTTGTCGACACATTTGCGGACTCACACTGGAGAAAAGCCTTTCCAATGTGACATTTGTAAACGTAATTTCGCAGAAAAGTGTCAGTTAAATACACATCAACGTACTCACACTGGAGAAAAGCCTTTCCAATGTGACATTTGCAAATGTAGTTTCGGATATAAATCCTACCTCATAATACATTTGCGGATTCATACTGGAGAAAAGCCTTTCCAGTGTGACATTTGCAATCGTAGTTTCATAAGTAAATCCTGTTTGTCGAATCATTTACGGACTCACAGTAGAGAGAAACCTTTCCGTGCGCGTCTGTAAGCGTGATTTTACGATAAAATCCTATTTGTGTAAACATCTGCACAATCACTGTAAAGAATTTACAATGTCCCCTTTGTATTAATAAATGCAAGTACTCAGTTATTAAAATATCTTCCTCATCACAATAAACATTTTCGAATGTTAGAAATGAGTGCTTATTCTCAACGAATCAAATTTGACAACACATTTTCGCTTTCGTTTACATCAAATCTTTACCAAAGCCTATTAAAGCACAACTTTTTAACATGGGATTTATTATGGATTATAATTTCTGTTAGATTGCTTGTAAATTTGAATTTTGCTACATTTGCTAATAAAAGGAAAAACTTAAGAATCATTGTCAGTTTTTTGCATAAAGTCATTCCAAACTTAATTTCTCTAGCTGTCGTGTATGTTTTAAACATGTTTAGATATATTTTCCTTCAACAGTTAGACTTGGAATCCACTACACTTTAAAACGCGCCTATAACTGAAACTGAATGTGACGCAGCTTCCGGTTTGTACGTTGTATCTTCAACAGAAACTCACTTGAAAATACAATACAGTATAAATAAGTTTAACGTTTCAGGTTCAGGTCTAACTACGTAGCCAATCAGAGTTTAATATTCGGTAGATAACATGGCGGTTCCCAGACCAAGAAAAATGTTCGGTTCAAGACTTTTAGGTTCTGCGCATTTAATGCTATTATTAATAAAAAGCTCTTATTTTATTAATTTCTTTCGTGTTTTAAATCAAATAGATTATACGAATCTTGAGGAAAATATTGATTTATAATTTTGATGTTTACTTCTTAATTTACTTGTTGGTGGTGTAGTTTAGACAAAACGATGAATGTTGTAAACAATTGTAATAAACGCAGGAGAAACTGATTTTGAAATACATTTATAAATCCGAAAATACAACTTTCTTTGTAATGTTTTTCTTGTTTATTATAAACATATGTGATAAAAAGTTTATGGGCTGCAGTAAGCACAAAATTTTGGCTTGATTATAAGTTTCCCTAGATTAATGTACGATACTGTAGATCGATTGACTCATAGTTTTAATGTAATCAAAGTTTTTAAAATAGGAAATGAAACAGTACAAAAAGGAAAGTACAGAAGAATAGATATAACAGAGAGAGGAAAAAATATCGAGAAAGTAATAACAGTGGCTGAGGACTAACTGGTATTTATAAACCATTTTGGGACAAGTCGCTAAAGATAAAAATTAAGCATCTATCAAAGCATCCTCCATCTTGATATATTGCTACTAGATGGTGCTGTAAAGTTCTGTCGACTTGTTTATGTTTAAGTGGAAACTGAAAGCAACCTGAAACATAACTTTGCTCGTTTCAGTTTTCTGGTATAGTGGATTCCAAACCTTACTCATTGGAACTGTATTTTTGAATCATATGTCTACAGAAGTGTGAACTGATGCATGTTAACAGGATGTATATTGATTTCTAACTCAGTTTACTTATTAATAAAGTATCTGTACGAAACTTAACACTGAATTTATAATTATACACATTTAAATCTGTTCAATGCTTCAGAAATCCTATTGTTTTTCACCTACTAAAAATAATTCGCCCATTCTAAGCATGAAAAATTATTAAATGTATTATTGTACAGGCTGTCCTATAGTTACGAACATTCGTACTTAAGAATGTGAAATTTTATTTTTAAATTTCACGAAACTCTAAAAATTTTAAGTAACATGATAGCAAAATGGTCTAGCAATCAAAATTACGCAAAAATTGCATAGTTAACTTATTGTGAGACCTCCAGGTATGTTATTGGATATAGTTGACGTCTCAGGACTTAGCCTTTTGAGTAGTTGTGGACTTCACGAAACTCTAAAAATTTTAAGTAACATGATAGCAAAATGGTCTAGCAATCAAAATTACTAAAAAATTGCATAGTTAACTTATTGTGAGATCTCCAGGCGGTATGTTACTGGATTTAGTTGACGTCTCAGGACTTAGCCTTTTGAGTAGTTGTGGACTTATGCACAATAGACCATTGTTGGTCGCGGTGCATGGGCTGGGTAGGCTCCTCCCTGTCTTTACTTATTCTAGTTGTGGACTTCGTGTAAGCTGGACGGGAGAATGACGGAGTGTTCGGAAACAAACTGACTCAGACTACAACTTTAGCCAATATTAACATATTTATTGTGCGAGAGAGAGCTTTTTACACAATTAACAAACAGATGAAATCATCCGAGGAGGATAAATACCTTTTTTTTATAATTGCGATGACAATTAATTGATTTATCAAAGAAAGTCTAGCTTTTTACACAATTAACAAACAGATGAAATCATCCGAGGAGGATAAATACCTTTTTTTATAATTGCGATGAAAATTAATTGATTTATCAAAGAAAGTCTGCTTTTGACGATTCTGGTTCTGGTCTCTCAGAGTTGAACAAAGTCCAGTTCTCGTCTCTATTACGATCGTGATAGTCACAAAAATTTCAGTCGTTTGGAACTAAGTTCTTTTCCTTTCACCTTCTTTCCGGGCGATTGTATCTTGTCACTTTTCGACCGTCTATTAAGGATTCGACTATATATGCGACTCTGTCGTTCTGAGGTTGCAACTCGACTGACTTCAAAGAATTTTCTTTCTCCCAGATCCGAATTTGTCCTCTTCGATCCATCCCCTGGCCAAGAGACAGCTTAAAGGGGGTTTCACATAGCCAGCGATTTGCGAGAAGCGAGAAGAAACACGCGATTATCGTCGTTATTTTGTCGCAGTCGCTATCACAATGTTATCGGGCGTGTTAGCGATATTCGCAGAATGGCTATATTTTGGGGAGAAACAACCTTCTCGCATATATCCAATCCGACTGGATATTTTCGCTGGATATTAGCGATTTTCGAAGAGTAGTAAAACGCCATTTTAGATTTCGTCATATAGGGAACTTTGCTGTATTTTGAAGTATAATATGGCGACATATCAATCCAGAAAGAAAACTGAAATAGAAGAAAAAGAGAAATTAATTTCTATGTTTTGTAGACCTGCGTTGTGGCAAAATGGCGACATATCAATCCAAAAAGAAAACTGAAATAGAAGAAAAAGAGAAATTAATTTCTGTTTTGTAGACCTGCGTTGTGGCAAAAAAAAAAACCTTTCTGAATATAAAGACTAAATACTACAGAGAAAATTGTGGATGGAAGTTTCAAGTTTCTGAAAAGATGACATGGGATGATAAGTTGATAATCTTATTAAAATATACAGTAATTAAGGTTACCGTAATTAATATCAAATATAATAGTGGAATTTTATATCTATTAACTATTCTCTGTTCATTCTTTTTATAAACTGCAGTTATTAATATTTTTAAAATATTTAAGATTTCTGAAATGTAACATACTATTCCCAGATATCTAAATTATACAGAATACAGTACTGTTGCCTTTGTTATATTATACGAATATTATATCTCTCTATGACATTAATAATATTTTTATTAAAGAAAAACCAAATGCTTAAATAATTTTACAACGTTTTAGCTTTAAGACAGTTTACATAATAAAGAATCAGGGTTATCATTATTATAAACAATATATTTAGGATTTATTTTCTAATATTTAAATTTTTCATCTATTCTAAAATAAAATTTAGTTCTATATTGAAATATTTATACTGTATTTTTTCTTAATTCAAAGTAACAACTTGCAAAAAAGTATGGAAGAATTTATATGATCAGTTTAGACATAACTTTTATGAAGCTGTACATCATAAAAGTGGTACAGGTATCAAAGATATTGAAGAATCTTTATCAGCTGTAAAATGGATTTATTTTAAACAGATGTTATTATTCGAAGAAGGTAAGATGATATTATATATTCATGAAGTTCTTTTACAGAAAATATTCAATGTGCTCACATATATAATATGCAAAATTGTTTTTAAAGGAAGAAGGTAAGATGATATTATATATGCATGAAGTTCTTTTACAGAAAATATTCAATATGCTCACATATATAATATGCAAAATTATTTTTAATGCACCACATCTAATATGGAAGACAATGAAAATATACCACATTTTGAAGATAGTTTTGCTGAAAGTCAAGAAGCAAATGTATTATTATTAGTATTTTATATATCTGAAATCTGATTACATAACTGCATTTTTGAATAAATAAATTATGTTTACAAAATTACAAGTAAAATACTGCATAATATATACTATATATTTAATATACATTATTTAACCAATAGAAATATTGTTACTGTGTATTAAGATATTTCTTTACATTCATAATGCATTATCATTTAGTGTGTGGAATGTAATAAAAAGATTATTTAGAGCAGTTATCAGATTTTATTTCAAATAATGAATATAATGATTTGAATATTCATATATTTATTCAGATTTATAATTTTTTATGACAGGATGTAATAAAAGAAAATTCATCACAGGTATTAGCTTCCAAAATATAAATCATCTTGCTAAAAAGGCAAAAAGAAGAAATGAATTTGATGAAATTTTAACCACAGTAAATCAAATCAAATAAAAAACATTGACGGAGAGCTTAAAAATGATGGTAGTACTGCATTTGGAGAATATGTAGCTCCTACATTGATGAAACATTGACGGAGAGCTTAAAAATGATGGTAGTACTGCATTTGGAGAATATGTAGCTCCTGCATTGATGGATCCTCCCTTGACAGTAAGAAGAAAATGTGAACTATCAATTGTTCAAATTATAAATTCTTATACAGAAGGAAATAACCCAATAATTATAATTCAAGAAAACAGTTAAATTTTTTGATATAATAGTTTTTATGTATGCTTCCATTTTATTTTATGTTATTGTATTGTATTTTTTATAAAATAATAAATTTAATAAATGACATTTTATAGAATATATGTTTATTGATTTTTATACTACAGTATATGAAAAGAAAAATATTTTTACATTCAAACATTCAGATTTTACATTCCACGTTGGATGGACCCACCATCTCTGTTTAAACATTTTCCGTCGATATATGGATAAGATTGGTAATATTAACACAAGTATCTACTTATATTCTAATAAAACCTGACGTTTCGCCATGTTGATTTAACCAAATAGTCACGTTGTCAGCTGACAGGCAAAGAAAATTCGCAGTTATTGTGATAAGTATAACTTTATCTCAACTACAATTGCAACTATAATTTAATCGCTGCTCTTCTCTCAGAACTCAAATCGCTGTCGCTGGCTATGTGAAACCGGATTAAACACAGATTTCTATGGCTTAGGGTATTAATTTGTACTAGTGATGAAGGAGTTCCTAATTTAATCGCTGCTCTTCTCTCAGAACTCAAATCGCTGTCGCTGGCTATGTGAAACCGGCTTTACACTCATTTTTCTTCTATTTCCAAATAAACACAGATTTCTATGGCTTAGGGTATTTGAGCTTTTTATTTTGATTTAAATTAAATACAGCAAGAGCTAGTCATATATTAGTCTATGATTAATTAATTTTGAAGGTTTAAAACTAACAAGGAAAGGGTGCAAGGGCCGGAAAACGGAATGAAACGAAATTTATTTCTGTAAGAATTCTTGACTAGTACTAAAACACAGTAAAAGGCTAGAGGCCAATGGCTAGCCATTATGGAGAAAAATGATCTCGAAGAAAGACGTGACGAAAGTATACCGGTTCGCTATACTAATTAACGACAAGTTGGCATGGCAGTGTGGTTAAGCAGCAAACTCCCATGCGGTTGGCCCGAGTTCTATTCCCG
>AYEL01059274.1:0-25913 GCA_000484575.1 Olivierus martensii | reverse complement strand
TATGATCTAATTGTTGTGTATTGTTACGTAGGAATACAGAATTTATTTTATTTTCTATGTCCCATTCTTGAAAATAGGATGGACTTTAAAATTCAGGACATTTACTAATATAGGACAATGTGTCAAAAACCAAGATTATACCAGAAAATCCAGGACAAATGGTTAACCTAATCAAAAGTTTATTCTTAGAATAGAATTGATTAATCATTTATTCAGTTGACTTCTATGAAATATTATTTACTAGCCAAAATGACCCATAATGAAATATTTTTGGAATTAAAAGGAATTTCATAATTAATTTTTATAATTTAAAACTATAATGCAATCATCTGTTGGATTAATAATTAATTAATTAAATTTGGGCAAAAGTGGCATCATTTATTAATTAATAATTGAACTTTAATTTTAGATGATAATCCTGAAATAAAAATTTGGCCCAGAATCAAACAGATCTTTGGGATAGCACTCCAATGTCTTAACTAATTAGACTACCATGACAACCAACAGATTTCCATTTCAAGAAGTTAATATAGCAATTAATTTCAATTGCATATCAGATGTGGCCAACACTAATTCGTTAATCATGAGTCATCTTGGCAAATCTGGATAGAGACAGACTTCTATGAAATTGAATTTTAAGTTTCCAATTATATCTTTTTGAGATACAATTAGAAATCCAATATATCTCCTTAATTGTTTTTCCAAAAAACCAATTAAGGACATAAGCTGATGAGTGACTACATTACAAAATTTTAATTGCAAATTGTAATTGATATAAAATTATTTTCATATTATAATGTTTTTATATTTAAAAAATTTCAGTGCTCGATCACGTGTGAAAGGCCATTTACAAATCTATCATGCCTTCTTAACGAATGGAAATGATAATGAAAGTAATGAAGAAATACAAGCACAACAGGAAACTGAGGTTTGATTATTTTAAAAGAATTGTTATCATAATTAAATTAAATTTTTCATGGAATCTTTTATTTTAAAAAACAAATATTTACAATAAATACAAGTAGTCTGTTATTTATGACAGAGTTTGGTTTGAACTCCACAATGGTAAGTTGGAATAGTGATAATCACTTTATTTTATATTGCGTTTATCCTATATACTTAGAAATTACAGAACAAAGCACGTTACGCAGTTGGTTTTAAGTTGAAAACAATTTATTCATAGTACTTTCGGTTATTACACTAACCATCTTCAACGAATTATATTATAAAACGAACACCTTTAAACTGTGAACACGCGATAAAGTTCTAAAGACGTAAACTTGTTATAATTATTGTAAACATACAAAGAACGAATAAGAAAAGATTCATGTAAAAAACTACATAAAAATTATATATTAAATACAAAAATGAAAAAATAATGAATGCCTAAAAAGGTTTTTTATGATTGCTATTGAAGGGCAAAAATCCGTGCAGCTGGGGGGGTCTGTCGGAAGGTTATCATTGACTACGTATTCGGTGTCCATTCTTGAGATTATTTTTATGGTTTCTGCTATGGGTAGCTCACTGTTTGTTCATACCGTTTTTACTACCTTTGCTTGGTCCCAATCTATTGCCACATCATTTTCATAGCAAGCCAATGCTGTGGTGAGGTTGCCACACATAATGTCTCTTTTATGTTCCTTCAGTCTTTTGTTAAGATTTCTTTTCGTTGCACCTATGTATACTTCATTGTGGTTTTTTTGTTATATTGTTAATTGGGATTTCATAAATGCTGCTTTTCATTTTGTTAAGTATTTTATCCTTCTCATTGCGTAATAGTTGAAATACCGTGGGATGTCTCGTATAGCTTGGTGCCCACTTATCCTTTCTAATTAAGTTTCTTACTACTTTAGAGTTGGCTAAGCTGTATGGTAAAGTTATTCTTTTTTTGGTGCTTTCCGTGGAGCTGATTCTCGAATTACTATGATCTAATTGTTGTGTATTGTTACGTAGGAATACAGAATAATTGATTAATTCGTATCAATCCCCATCCCACTCCCTAATGAGTGAGGTAAGAGATATATATTATATTATTTACTTTATTACATGTGTTTTACACATATAATAAAGTAAATAATACAATAATACACAACACACAATTTATTAGCCCTTGGATGTTGAATGAAGTCTTCCAGCAGACACCCTAGCACCCATAATCTTCTCTCTCTGTTGCAAAACATGGCCACAATTATCCTAGGAACACCATACTTGAGTTACATTTTAATTCTTCTACCTTTCTTCACTTTATCTACAATTTTTTTCTTTGTCTCTTTGCTCACTCGAGTATTCTTCTTTTTGGAATTATTCCTCTAGTCAGTTCTCTTTAAACCCATCATTACATTTCACTCAAAAAAATAATAATAATTACAAATTGTTTACTTTCTGAAATGTGTAGAATTGAAAATTAACACAAACAACACTGGCAAACACCAAAATACCGTATCCCAAAAAGAACTGACAAATAGCAAATGACATAACACAATTCCATGCATGCGCATGTAAAAAGAAACTGACAAATAGCAAATGACATCACACAATTCCATGCACGCACATGCAACAACCTGCATAACTCAAATGTTGAATTGTGAGGCACCACTGTATAGCCATTTGGGTAAAAATTCAGATTTTATAGCAGTGGTTCTCAACCTTTTTTCTGTTGAGGAACACATTTCAATATTTTAAAATTTGGTGGCACATCTAAATATTTTAAATAATAATTTAGATTTAATAACGAATTTTTATTAACAGATTACTTTATTTAATTTTATTTATTACATTCAGATTAGACATACTCGTATGAGATCATTAGATGACGGTCATTATTAAGCACAGATTTAGTTATTAAGTTATAGTGCCACCTGCGATTTTGTTATACATACATGTACAAATAATCATTAAATGGCACCTCTTATTAAGTTATAGTGCCACCTGCGGATTTTGTGATTTTAGAGAAACTATAATTTTAATTTAATTTTTATTCCTTAATTTTTAAATTATGAATGTGCCGTGGCATAGTGGTTGAAAACCACTGTTTTATAGCATTGAAATGTCATGATGCAATTTGAAGAAAAAGCTGGATAGAAAGCAGGGTGTGATTTATCATGTTTCTTCACAATATGATTTTATTGAAGTGTTTGTTCAGCAGAAAATATCAGGAGAAGATTGAAATTTTTCTTCATTTCTGAACCTCCACAAAAATATTTAACAAAATTTACATGATAAAAAATTAGAATCAAAACATATAATGGAAATTAGGCTAAAACCGACAAAAATGAAAAGACCATCAGTACACACATGATTACAGGAACATAAATCTGATGTCAGCTATAAAATAATCATCTCATATTTTCTAAATGATCAGAACTATCAGAAAATGCACAAATTGTCGATCAGAAATATTGAAGATTGCTGCATTTCTATTTAATAAAAAAGATTGATTTATATTTTTCTGATCTCATTTATGATTCATTCAATAAATTATTATTTTTGAATGAATTTAAATATGAACATTCTTCTTAATATGTGTATTTTTTATAATAGAATTGAGAAGAAATAGATATTTTTTATGAATAAATATATCCTGTCATTACCATAAGAAGTGTAAAAATTTCACTATATAATAATTAATGATATCAATAATCAGTTGTAGAAAACTATATATTCTTAAAAAAAAACTAATTTTCAGCAATATAGTTATGCAAAATCACATTAATTAAATTATGAAATTTGAGTTCCCACCCTGTTCAAAAATAAAATATTTGTAAATAACAGGGTGGCTAAACTTCATGTCACTATAAGCCACATAAGAGAATCTCAAATACTTAAGAACTGCAATCACTTTCTTTCTGGATCAGTGAGACTCTCATCAGTTTTCTTCGGGTAATCATAACAATGGTTTCAAAAATTGTTTGCTATATATTTTAAATGAGTTTATTTCACTTAGATGTATATTACTTTTTTCAATAAATGAACAAATTACAAATATATTATTTTTTAAAATTAAATAGGTATTTGTTTCATATTAACTATTGACTTTTATAGTATGGAGCCACATTGAAAGTATTAAAGAGCTGCATATGGCTCATGAGCTGCAATTTGACTACCATGGATATATAATGATTATTAATAAAATATTTGTATATAATGTTCCATGAAATTTCTCAAAATATTCCAAAATTTAAAAACTAATAAATATTTTAAATAAATTATAAATCAATTTTTATCTACACTATTAAAAAAATTCAAATATTTTTTAGGCTGGATGGGAAATTGTTGAAGTAATGGATGAAAATAATGTGCATGAAGAAACACCATCAGAACCAATTATAACATTAGTTCAGACTTCTAACCAAGCAGCTTTACCTGCAGGTTGGGAAGAAAGACAAGATGCTAATGGAAGAACATACTATGTGAATCATATAGCTCGTACTACACAATGGGAACGACCAACAGGGTATAATTTTAATTTTCTTATTATATCAATTTTTGTATAAATAAAGTTCAGTAAATAGTATATTCATTTAAGATAATATTCTTCCTCATCTATCTAAGAAACTTCTTAAGCTATGGTGGTACATTCACTCATTTTCAAATTGAAAATGTATAGAAAATTATCATTGATCTTCTCTAATAATTATTAATATCAGGAATGTTTTCATCATAAATTAATACTTTGACAACATAGTGGCAGAATTCTTTTTTAATATTTGTTTCTGTGCATGATGCAGAATTTTGCCTGTAATTTGTTATTCTACTTTGTTTGTTTTGATATATCATCTGATAGATAAATTTGATCACTTATAGTGAGCCATCTATTGTTATTAAATGATTTCTTATACATTTTTTGCAAGTACTGTATATACTCATATAACCTGACCTCCCCATTTTAGAGTTTGAAAATCATAAAAAATATGAAACCATATATAAACTGACCCCAACTTCAAAGTGTTAGGACAATATGGCATTTATTGAAATAAATCAATAATTTCTTTTATAATTTATAAAATTTCCAAATCCTATCCACTATTGGAGTTATAAACCATTTAGATAAAATCCCAGACTTAGAGTTAAAATGTCATGATGTGTCACAAAGAAAAGACTGAATGGAGAAATGTGGGAAAATGCAACATGATTGTGTCACATCATGTGTTTATTTGCATTTCTCTATAGTATGATTTTATTGAAATGTTTATTCAGCAGAAAATATTAAAACTTTTTGCCATTCCAGTATCTCAATAAAAATATTTAATAAAATTTAATGATAAAAAAATCGGAATCAAAACACAATGAAGCAATTCATTGTGTTTTGATTGTATTTGAAAAATATTTAATAAAATTTAATGATAAAAAAATCGGAATCAAAACACAATGAAGCAATTGACTGTAGTTGACAGTCAATCAATGCAAATACAATTATCAGAAATGGAAATCTAATATCTGAAATCACATGCAAAATAATCATCCCATATTTTCTAAATGATCAGAACTATCTGAAAGTACACAAATCAATCAAAAATATTTTAGATCATTATATTTCCATTTAATATTAATTGTTGCATTCATTAGTGGCAGCCATGTTTACTTGTTAAAAAAAAGATCAATCTATACATTCCTGATATTATTTGTGAAGTGCACATTACCTTTTTTGTTTTATACAATTTGTTAGGAATACATTTTTTTGAGTTTTACTTTGTTTGGTGCAGTTTGGCCTATGCAGCCCTTGTGCCATTAAACTCCAACAAACAACTTTGTGAAGTGCACAGTAAATTAATATTTTTGAATTTATTTAAATATAAATATTGACATGCATTGGCATATTTTTAATAACATAATCAAGAATAAATAGGAATTTTTAGAAATAAATATACCATATCCACTCAACCATAGGTTGTGCTATTAGCACAAAGAAGACACAATTATTTGCTTCATATGTTTTCGATCATATTTGTACCAATATTTAACTACTTGCAAAAATATTAATTTTTGTTCAGTCATACCTATTAACATATTTTAACAAATAAAATTGAAAGAATCATTAAGATGATCATTGTTAGGAATAAATATGGTAGATCATGTGTTTAGCAGAAGGTCTGATGAGAATGCAGCATGATCTAGTCAGCGAATCTTATAATCTTGTGAAAAATTTCCCAAATTTTAATTGTTTCATATATAAGCCAACCACCTTTTTTCAAAAAAATTTTTTTTGAAAAAGTTATTTGACTTATGTACAAGTATATATGGTATTTAAATAATATGCAAATTAAATGGGAGAATAAATTTTAATGATTTTGATATTTTTAGGCATTTAATTGATAATTTCTAAAATTTATTCCTTATACAATATTTTTTTTAGAATTGTGTGTTTATTTGTTTGATATAATTAATAGCTAATGGTTTATTGTCATTTTAAAAACAAGTAACACTCCTACAAATTGTTTTATTGAAAAACAAACACATTCCTATAATTCATAGTTCTTGATGCTCTATTTCTGAAAGATCTAGAAGCCTTGGCCAACTGAGTAAAATTAATATAGGAAAGTTAGTGAAATCTAATACTTTTTGTGGCACATTTAGAGAGAGAAATTCACTTGCTATTTCACCAAATATGTAATTTTTAAGTAGATTCATATCTTGTTTTATAATTAGATCTTCGAAAGAGATGATTTTAACTTTATCTGTATCTTTTGATATCTTTTTTAACAACTCAAACAGTATGATTTTAAAAGTTTTTAAGTTTAAATGATAATCTGGAGCACTAGCAATAACTGATATAACATAACTTACTATGCTGATGATAAAAGCATGAATAACAGATCTACAAATTTCATTATTTTCAGAGATTTTAAATTTCTCCACACTAATCCATTGACTGAATGCAATAGTCCTCAGAAAATTAATATGAGGTTTTGAAGCTAAGAATGCTGTCAAATAGGATCCCTAAATCCTTATGTACTACTTTTAGTTGGAACATTCTTTGTAATAAAAAAATAATATCAGGAATAACTTTATTCTCTTTTGGAGATAATCTCATTATTTCAGTTTTATCTAAATTTAAACTTAAATTATTTTTATAAGAAAATTAAATCATAACAACAGCACAAGTTCAAACAAAAGATTGATATATTTATTATTTGTTATAATAGTTCTAATAGTTCTATAAAAATAAATAAAATAGCAAATAATAAATATATCAATCTTTTGCTTAATGTTGTGTTGTTGTTATGATTTATTTTTCTTATGAGAAGAAGCAAAAGGTATTTGAATTTTTATTTGAAGTAAAAGAGTAAATTACTTTTGTTAAGCCAGTTATTAAGTTTGTCTAAATCCAATATAAGGGCTGCAAGATTAGAGTTTAGCACTTTAAGATCATTACCATAAGTTATTATTTCTGACTGGGTTAAATGGAAGATTGTATTCATACATAGGACAAAAAAGCAGAGCACTTAGAGCAGAGCCCTATAAAAGTCCATTTGTCGGAAAGAAGACTCCTTGAGTAGTGTTGTTTATTTTCACTATATATTTATGAGAAATAAGAAAACTGATAATCCAGTTTATAAACACACGATCTATATTGTAATTGGATTCAAGTCTATTTTTAAGAATTGTCATATTTATTGTATTGAAAGCTGCTGTGATGTCTAAATATGTAAGAAAACTGATTTTTGATTACAATTTTAATCAAAAATTTATAATTAAAACTTAAAATCAATATTAAAATCATAACAAGTTGATGCTGTCTTTATATTATGCATGCATAAGGGTCCATTTTCAATGTAATATCAGGAATTTTCTGCAGCACTTAACCACTACCATGGTTTCAAGGTAACCATGGTATCAAGTTTCCTGATAAATATTACATTGAAAATGGACCCATTCACATGCATAATATAGAGGCAAAATCGACTTGTTATGATTTTAATATTGATTTTAAGTTTTAATTATAATTTTTGATTATAATTGTAATTTTAACATGTTATTGTATTTAATATATTTTAATGTACCATATTGCTTTTATTTTATTCTTTTTAAAGTGTGCTTGATTTATAATACAAATTACTATAATTATTGCTACATAATATATCTGTATCATATGTTACTATGATAACCATACTCCAATGTCTAAGGATTCTAAGGACTTAGACTTTTAAATTATATGTAGTCCTCTGTTTATAGTAGGGCTATAGTTTTCATAACTGCATCATAAGTTAAATAAAAAAATCCACAATAGTAATTTTAATAATAATAATAATAATAATGGAATACTAAATCCTTCAAGATGTAAAATCATTTATATTTGATCACAATCCTCCAAGGTAATAAAGTCATATGGAATTGAATCTGATCCCCAAGATGGTGAGATATTGATTTACTATATTTTTATTAAGACAAAAATTTTCTAGTCAATATGCTATAAAAATAGCAAAATTTGAAATATTGTGAGGGTATTTGTAAGATTGCAAAATCATAAGTCAAAATATTGTAAGTAGGGAACACCTGTATTTGAAACTGTTTGATTAACATTTTGCTATCTGTTCTGTTCCTAAAATATATATATAAATTGTTTATTTGCTGAGGAGGGCTTTCTTAAGTCAAAAGTACTACAGATTTTTATACATAGGCAATCCCTAACTAATGTAGATTCATACTTAGGTAATTATTTCAAATAATGAGCTGTGCCCAAACCCAAATCTTTTCATAAAAACTGGAGATTTGGGATTTGGAACTGAATCCTAATCTTTCAAGATGGTAAGTGACTGCTTTACAATGTGATTTGTGCTTTTTTTTTTAATATAAACTATTTTCAATTTTTGGGATGATATTCCAAAAATTTCAAATAGATATTTTAAAAAATAATTAAAATATTGCAACTTATCTAAATATTTAAATTTTTTATAAAATTGTAAATATTTATGCATTATTTATACAGGGTAATTCAACCTTATGATGCATAATCCTGAAATGTCATTTATACAGGGTGTTTCAAAAAAGTTGTGCCAAAATTTACAGACTTGTAGAAGATAAAATTCTGAGTAAAAAAATCTAGTCATGTTTTTTGATTTAAGGCTCTGTTTAAAAGGTATAACCCTTTAAAGCTAGCCAATCACCATTGAGTACACAAAGCATCATGATGTGTCGCATTGCCAAGACACGTCACTCGCCTTACTATCTAGTAGTAAGTAGGAGAGTGACGCAATGTGATGCATCGTGACACTTTGTATACTCGATGGTGATTAGCTAGCTTTAAAGGGTTATATCTTTTAAATGGAGCCTTAAATCAAAAAACATGACTAGATTTTTTTACTCAGAATTTTATCTTCTACAAGTCTGTAAATTTTGGCACAACTTTTTTGAAACACCCTGTATAAATGACATTTCAGGATTATGCATCATAAGGCACCATAGCCTTGATTCAAAATATTAATCATTAGGAAAAATTTAATTCAGACTTTGTCCATTAGGGGAGATTTGGCTGTAATGTTTGGTTAATTTGAAAAGGTTATTCCTCTAATTAGTGTCTATATGAGTATATATAAATTTCATTGTAACTTATTCCTTATTGTTGCATACAAATGATATTAGCATTCTTTTCACAGGAAATTTTATATTATGCTATATCATTGATTCATTGCTAAAAGGAAAAGAAAGAATGTATTCAGGCATTTTATTTTGATGCCTTACAATGGAGAAACCATAATTTTTTTATGCAATAGTTTTTAATATAATTATTATTAAAAGTGACTATGAATATAATCTTATTTTATTTATTTTTAGAATTTCACCAACAGAGGAACAAGTTCAACAACGCAGTTTAGATTCAGCAAGGGAATTTGAACGTCGTTTTCATATTAGTGCAGACAATGGTGAAATGGAATCTCAAATTCCAGAGGAAACACCTGTTCAAGTAAGTATGCGTAATATAAATATTATTTAATATCTGATTAATAATCTTTAGTGTATCTGCATTAGGTTCAACAAATAAGTTGGTATTTACTATTTTTGTTTTTCTTAATCCAGTAAATTGTAAAATTTTGCATTCTATAAAATTCAGTATATTTTTTACAAAAAAATCATTATTATTAAAATTCCCAGATGTTTATAAATTAATTTTATCAGTGTCCTTTATCAATAGAAAAAAATTTAATCAATGCCAATATTTGCATTAGTAAAGCTTGGATTCCACATCACCAGAACATACTGCAGAAACAGACAACAGCCAAAATGTGATGTCACTTCCTGTTTATAATGTACTGCTTGGCAAATCGTCTGCAGAAAAGTAGAATAGACAAAATTTCAACTTTTAAATTTCTGCAGCACTTGCTGTTGTACTTTTATCCAATCATGTGTCTCGCTTGGAGTGATGCTTGTTTGATGTTATGAGCTGAAATCTTAAAAATCAAAATGGCGGAAACAATAGATATGTTGATCAACTTACTCAAAATAATAGTCTTTTGAGCGAAGCTTTCGAACTAGTCGAGTATGGAAACCATATTTCTCTCTATTTTGAAAGATATTTCTTATCAAATATCTATGACGTTTCTTTGTCTTTGTTTTAATTTCAACATTAATAAAGAGATTTTTGTCAAAGATAATAACTGTATTAAAATCATTGCCGTCGTCGTCCATTTTTGTTTGACTTTTTAAACGTCGCAAGTGGTCGCTGCAATATACAAAACTGTAGATTCCCTAGATTTATAGAGCAGCGTATTCGGCGTCATTTTATATCCTTTGCTGATCGATAATCACGAGTAACTTTGTGAAAAGTAAACTACAATACTATATTTCTTTTTCAATTTATAAATACATAAATTAGAAAAGAAATATAGTATTATGGTTTACTTTTCACAAAGTTACCTGTGATTATCGATTGCCAAAGGATGTAAAATGTCGCGGAATGTGCAACTCTACAAAACTGTTTCGAATTTCTGCTGTAGTGGAAACAAAGTAGAGCAGAAGACCGACAACAGCAAGTTGTTCTGTTTCTGTTGTCTGTTTGCTGTTTCTGGTGATGTGGAATCCAGGCTTAAAAGTTTTGTTATTTTTCCTTTCTGCAGTTTTCTCTCTTTTTGAGCTTTATTAATCACTCTAAGAGAATAGAGTAAACTCTTCTGGTTCTTGAGATCAGAATGAGTGCCAACTGAAAATACCATATTAATTTGAATATAAGATGACATTTTTCAGAAAAATTAATAATAAAATATAGTAATTGCCTTTTATTTAAGTTTTGAATTTAAATCCCATTTAAAAAATGATTTTTTTTTTTAGTTTTATAATATATGCTAATAATTAAGTATCATGTAGATTTGTATAGCATTTTCTGTTGGATCATTTTTAGCTATCTTTTTTAAAATAAAGCTATTTTATTAAAATTCTAAACTTATTTTCACTTATTAAATATTTTAACAATTAAAATTCAATAACATAGATTGTTCAATAAGAGTCAGTTGACATTTGATGCCTAGTGATTAAACCAAATTAGCTTCATTTTTAAGAGAGACGAATGATGATATCAGTTATTTATAGTTAGTTCAGATTTGATTGTTAATTTCCAATACATCAAAATATAAATTTCTATCTGATTATCTAATTTGCATATATTTATTATATGCAATTTTTTTATATATATATTTACTAGAATATATTTAAATGAATGACTTAGAATAGGAATTCTCAAGGAAAATTTTTGTGACCTAATATAACCACCAGAAGTTGCTGGTGCCAAAATGATTGACCTTTACGTGTGACAAAAATTTCTTATTTTTTAATTCTTATAGTATGTGAAAATAAAACACTTTATTCAAACATTCAATTTTTATTAAAAAAAATTATTTTTTAATTAAATTAGTAATATTTAATGCTAGAATTGCATGAAAGTTGAGTGTTTTCAAAAACTTGAATAGATGATCTGTTATTAAAAAAAGCTTGGAAAACTCAAGCAACCAAAACTTTTCTGATAAAAATTATTTGTTAATGTATGATATAGTAATACCCCGACTTATGCGAACTTGGAGTTATGCGGTTCTCGATTTTTTCATTTGGCAACAATGCTGCATGTTATCTTCAGTATTTCTCTTGCTGTGATACACATTGGACACATTTGGACAACTCCATGTGCAAGATTACAATTGTATGATTGATGAAAGTTAAGATTGTTTTGTTATATGTTTTCTAAACTCTTGAAAAACTATGTCATTCAAACAAAATAAATCTGATTCTCCTGCAACTAGAAAGAAAAGGAAAATGATATATTTTGAATGTAAAGTTAACATTATCAAGAATTTTGATAACAGAATGAAAATTTGTGAATTGGCAAAGAAGTTTGAGCTACTGGAATTCACAGTAAGAACAATCATAAAAGATAAAGAAAGAATTCTCGATGCAGTGAAAAATGCTCAATCCTTGAATTCATGCTCAATTCATAAACATCGTGGTATTATTACTAATTAGTAAGATGGAAACAATGTTGATTATGGTGTGATAATCAAGTAAAAGTGAAGAATTTTTTACATAACTCGCTTATTTTTTTAATATTTTGTATTAATATGTATAAAAAAACTGCAATTTTATTAAATATTTTTCTTCTAAGCTAGTGTTTTTGTTAGTCCGTGGTCCCAATTAAACCAAATTTATATGTATTTATGTGCAAAGTTGTACTAAGATTTACACGAATTCGACTTATGCGATTTTTGTTGGACCCACCTATCGCATAATTTCAGGATATTACTATACTTGAAAGTTGATTAGTCACCAATCTACATAATTGTAACCATAATGAACAATTTTCAGTTGGGTTTTATTTCATGATGTAATGGTCATTGGGCCAAAATATACTAAATACAATGGTCATGAAAACAATGTGTGAAAAGGATTTGTAATAGAGCCTTCAAGATTAATATATAATAAATAATAATGCTTATAAACACTATTTAAAAAGTTATATGATAAAAACAAGCACAGCAATAGCCATAATTCAAATTAATAAAGATAAAAATTGGTTTTATAAAAAAATTCTATAAAAGGACATAACACACACAAAAATAAATTGAAATATGCTAAAAGAAAATTTAAATGTTGAGTAAAACAGGAATATCATAATAAAAAGGTAAAAGTAATCAAAATTCTTTTTAAACAGTTTAAAAAATAAAAAAATAATTAAAATTCAGTAAATATTTAGAAATAAAATAAGGGAATTGATTAAAAGGTGCTTCATGGATAAGTGCTCAGTTACAAAAAGAGTTAGTATTTATCCATCAAAAATATCAACAAGTGGTACATTCTTTGCATCTTGGTAGATTTCTTCTTACTTGTTTCTATAATAACTTGATTTTTAATTTTAAAAAACTGGTTTAATTTTTTGGAATCAGAAATTAGATGGGATTGATTCCTCTGTACCAACTTATAATGCAGTTTTGTTCAAATATTTCTGTCATAATTCAAATCCATCATAACACAGGAAACAATTTTCCATACGTGCAATGTTATAAATGGAGAATATGTTCTCCAGCTATCAGAACTTAGAATATTCATTATGCTTTCTAAAAGTAATAGCATACAGTTATGTTGGATAAATGCTGTTTATTCTTTAAAATGAAATAAATATATATATATATACTGTATATTTTGTGCTTTGTGCTTACTAGAAGTTTATAAAATTAGTTAGTTGTTAAAATGTTTAGTTGTAAAATTAAAGAAAATGTATTGTAGAAATAAAGATGGAATGTTTATTTTGTCCAAGTTTCTAATGTTGGCTATATGCTAAAGCACTCTTTTATCACTTTGAAGAATCCAGGCTTAATTCTGGGTGTCACATATCATTTTTCAAGAGAGGTACAGGTCTGGCCAGCCTCATGAACCTAATCCTTCAACCTTCTGGCTGATCCCATGCTTAAGTGTGGGACAATCTGTGAAGTTCTAAAAGTGGCTACTACCAAAAGTATCTTTTGGTAGTGGCCACTTTTAGAACTTCACACTAACAAGTAAGTTTCTAGTAAATATAAGCAATTATTTTTAATGCCACTTTCCAATCATTGACTGATTACTACATAATGATATCCAGTCTAGAGCCAACTATGAACTGTTTAAATCTGTGGTAGAATCAGGGCTGGATATGAACCAATTGATAGATTGCACCCAATCAGTTCTAGCACTTGAAGAAAGGCTAACAAACAAAGAATAATGGTTTAGATTTACTATTATGGCTGGAATTTTACATTGCAGCCTTCAAACATTTAATTTTTGTGGGTCCACTAAAAGAAAATTCTTTCTTGGAAAAATTGAATATGAGTGAATTGATTTTATTTTATATCTCTTGGAACATGTGGAAGAAACTTTCTGTTTATATTGATATTATTTTTATAGATTCCAATATATTCTTAACTAATATTCTGAAAATATTTTGTGAATACTTAAATAAATCAATGGTTGGTGAAGCTTTTTTAGTTAGAAGTATGCTTATTATATGTGAATGTTACCAGAAAATATCAAAAAAGTTTTACAGTTTAAATGAATAATATAAGGTTATTAATTGGTGTTGGATTTATGATTGAAGTAGATGAAAATATAAGGTTGGAAGAGTCTTAACAATAGGAAATGAGTTGTAAGTGGAATTTGCAAAATAACAAGTGAGTATTTTTAAAATGGTATGATATCACAACAAGCAAATCATTAATTCTGTTCTTATCAGGAATGTTATTGAAGGTTTTGGTGTTATTACTAATAATTGATGAAAATATAGCAAATTGCAATAGTTAGTTTATATTCATTTTCTGGTAAATTATTCAAAAAACTTCATTGATCTTGATTTTTTCTGGATAAATATGTAGAGAATTTTAAATTGTTCAGATAGCTTAAAAAGTATTCCAAAAATCTGCTCAAAATATAATTCATCAGATAAATAATGTTTTTATTTTTGAAAGAAATGAATTAACTTTATTTTATAGTCTGTTTGACAAAATTATTAATGTTTTTAAAATTCCTTTAAATTTTCATAAATAAATATTAATTTTATCTTTTGTATGTATTTTCATATTTTTATTTAATTTTTCCAAAATAAAAAGGTGAAAATCTTTCACAACACCTTATATATCATAATTAAAATATTTTGAAATTTTACTGCAAATCACATTCGTCATTCATTGAATATTCATTTCAAGATTACATCCAGATGCTTCTACAGATGACATCCATAGACATATTTCTAAACATTCTTCATCTGTTATTTGAATATTTATGTACAGAACAAGATATGACTTTTATTTGTTATTTTGCATCTCTATCTATCATTCTGAACTTTTGAAATTCCTCAATTTCAGTTTTTGGCAGGATGGAACTTTTATCAGGAAATTTTATCCTATTAATTGAAATAATTTTTCTAAAGAAAGTAATATGAATTACAAATAATTATTTATCCATTGATCAGTTTTGTTTTAATGATTTACCTACAGCTTTGGCTTTGGCTTCTTCTAGTGAATCGTAGCAATTAATGTCTAATTGCCAAAATGAATTTGGTTTTTTGCTATTCTATCAGAATGTTCAGTCACACAAAAGAAATTTGATGATCTCAATGTTTTAAATTTGCAGTTTGATGTTATATGTCTGACCGAATCATGGATTACTGAATATAATGATATCATTGATGTGGTGTATAAAGTTGTGGATATATCTCTTTCAATGCATTTCGAAGATCCAGTTGAGATGGGGAGACAACTATTGCTGTTTGGAATGATAGTCAGTCTGTCTCCATTTTACTTATATAGATGGACCATATTATTTTTGTTAGGTGTTAAATTTATGTTGTTATTGTTAAGGTGTTAAATTTAAACATAATCATTGCTTAATGTTAATTTGAAAATAATACTTGTACTAACTTCAAATTAAATCTGAATTTAATATTAAAATTTATAATTTAGTTATTAATCAAAAGATGAAATCACATTGAGTTTAATCATTAATTTTAATTTATTGTAGATTAATTTGTATTGTTAGGTTATTTAGCTCTATTTGATGATTATTTGATTAATTAATCCCTAGCTGAATGTTTGATCTATATTTACTTTGATAGTCCATAATTTTAGAATAATCATGGTAACAATTTGCCCTTTTTTATAGTATGTCAAAAATCTGATCTTGATTTATATTTGAAATATTCAAATCATCATCATCATCATCTTTTATATATTTTTTTCCACTGTTGGATATATGCCTCCTCCATCATCAAAACATTTTGAAGAGTTGAAGCATTATAGCTTATAATTACTAAAAATTATTTTAAAGACAAGAAATAATCATTTACAAATTCTTTTTTTTTAATTTCATTGTTAATACAATTATAGATAATCCTAGACTTATAATGGGATTTAGTTGGAAGTCAAAAAGATCAAAATTTATGGATTTTTCACAACTAAATTTTACTAGGCTGCTATACATTATCTTAATAAACATAAAAGGACACAAAATTAAAGAACTAAACAAAAAAAAAATGCTTTAACATAGTGTATCACATAGTATCATATAGTGTATATATTACATAGTGATATATGCATCATTTGCATATATCAGATCCTTGGATATTGGACTATAACATATTGAATTTCACTGACCAATTACAGAATTTATTAACTGACATAAGAACAAATCATTATAAAATTGAGGACTACCATATAAAACAGTTGATATTAATCCTGTTAATATAAATCTTAAAAAGTAAATGCACAAAGTACTTAATAAGAAAGTTTATTGTAAATCATATAGTTTTGGCCTGTAAATGATGTATAATAATTTATACATTATATACATATAATAAATATGTTAGTAATATAATTAAAATGAAGATTGATAAATGATTATTTATTGTCTTGAATAATTTTTCAGTAATAATCAAGTGCAATGATTCATAAAAAAAAGGATGTAAGTTCAAATATCAAAGCTGATCTTATGAATTACTGTTATATCTATTTCTAAACTTTGGATTGCCAGATGAAAATCATTGAAATGTATGATTATAAAAGAGAGAAGAATTTTAATCTTTTATACCATAAGAGAATTTATTTTTACAATATAAATCTTCTAATGTTTAGTAAAATTTTATAATAATAAACATTTTTAATTTAATTTGATATAAATTTTTTATTTTCAATAATAATTATAGTCACCGACAGAGTTATCATCACAATTGTCAGCTCATTTATCACTTGATGGATTACCTACAGGATGGTCACTTCAAGTAGCACCAAATGGAAGAGTGTTTTTCATAGATCATAATACAAAAACAACAACGTGGGTAAGTTATTTTATTAAATAATTTTTAAAGTCATAAGTATCCTTAAAATGGCTGGAGAACTCTAATCGATATTCTTGATTTTAGTCTATTTGTTTACTTGATTTGTAACTAATTTCCAAAATATTTTATTAGTGTAATATATAGTTTTGTATTAAAAATTAAATAAAGTATAATTTAAACCATACTTTTTCAAATATCGTTTATAAAAAAAGCATATATTTTTCCTAAATGATATATTTTTTCAATGATATAATGTATTTTAATATTATATAACTAGCAAATATAGTTAAATTAAATTACTAAAAGTCATCAGGAAATAATATCTACAAAATCTTCAGTCATGTTGCTAGAAAAAAATACAAATTTAATTCCATATTTTTGTGATAAAACGCAGTTAATCACGCAGGTTCTTCGTAAGCAAGTTCTTTTTGCAACTCAGTTGACGTCACATGACGACACATTATGTAGGAGGTATGCGCATAGGCATACCGTATCTAAGTGTATCGTGGGTGATATGCCTCCAAATTTTGAAACAAACTATGACAATTAATGATATGCTGCTGGCGACTTTCAGTGAGCTCCTATAAGCTATCTTCAAAATCAAATTTTTTCTGCTTAAAGGTAAACAATTTTGTTATATTCAGATAGATAACGTTTTTGTGAATCGATTGATATATAATTTGTCTACTTTTAGTCGTTTTTTAGGAAATTAGGAGTTTTTTCGATTTCCGTTAGGCTTAACAAATAAAAACTATTCCAAATGACTTTCGTCAATAAAGTTTTTAACAATTATTGAATAATAAATAATAAAAACCAAACAATATTTATCAAAATCAGTTCCATGAGGTTGAAGTTGATTCACAATTAATGAACAATATAGTCCAGTTAAGAAGCCGAAGATGTACGATTTCATTTCATTCGAAACAAAAATAAAATTAGTGAATCCAGCTAAAAATCATCCTACTTGGAGCCTGGAGTCTGTACAATCTCCATAGAAAAAATTCTCATAAATTATTATAGAAAGATGGGAGGAAAATATCAAAATTGGAGGAATATTTGCCAATAAATATGCTATCATCAATAATTTATAAATTTAGTATTAACAGTGTTAATATTCTTATAGAATAGAAAGTGGCATCATCTATTGACAAAAAAAAACATATACAGTACACTCCCGAGTATCCGGCCTAATGTGACGGAAGGGTAGGCCGGATAACAAAAAAGTCGGATAGGCCGGAGTTCTATGAACTCATTTCAGTACAACATTTTTTCGTTTATCACCCATTTTGAAATCTTCACTGTATTACACTTAAAAAAACATTAAGCATACCCCAAGAACAATTTACGAATTATGTACAAACTGTTCAGTTATAATCAGGAACAGCAGCAACAATTGAGGTCCGTTACACACTGACAAAACAATGAACAACAAGCAGAACACTGTTCTTTTCCTGTCACAACTTGTATTTTCACACGACATGTAGGAGGATTGTAGCAGACGCCCACTTCCAATGCTTTTGCAATGTTGCCAATGCAACGCCTTGCCTTTCTCGTTTAATTACAATAAAAGAAAACTAGGCCGGATAGTCACGAACTGGATACTCGGGAATGTACTGTTTACCAATAAATATATTTTATTAATAAAAATACTATATTTTAATAAATTTATGTTATTTTTTGATTAATTATATGACATAACTTAATTAATGAAAATTTGCTTAACATTTTGTTTTTGCTGATAATTTTTTAAAATGTGATTTGATTTTCTTTATTCATAGCTTATTATATTTATAAGGCCTGCCACTATCAAAAAATAACAAATATTTCATTGAATGATTAAGAGTTTATATAAAAAAAATTGTGTTTTCTTTGATCTCATGTAATAAATGAAAAGTTGTGAAAGAAATAAAATTCGATAAAATTAACTCATTATATACCATCATAAGTGCAAGTGGTCATAAGTCAAGGCAGTTGCAAGAATTATATGTATTTGTTTAATGTTTAAACATACAAATAAAAAGGCCTATGAAGAATGAGAGGATTCCACAGTGTCAAAGTAATTTTTGCAGTACTCCAAGGTGTTCCAGTACACAATTTGGGAATTGAAGATATGCTTTATAAAGTACAAAAATAAAATTGACAAATACATCTCACTATATCTAAAAATATTTTCATTATAAATATTCTTGTATTGTTAACATATTTTATTATTTATATTAACCAAGATATTTTAAATATATATATGTAATATACAAAAATTTTTTAAAGGTTGATCCTCGAACTGGCAGACCAAGTCCTCTTCCTAATCAAAACAATGTACCTAATAGACCATCTTTTAGTAGTGTGGATGATCTTGGACAATTACCAGTAAGTTAAAGAATAATACTATTATTAATTATTAATTATTTAGAGAAAAATTAATAATTGAATCATATAGATGTTACATTCCTGAATTCCTGACAGAATTCAATATTTGTGTTAAATAAAAGTTTATAGATTCTTTGTATTTACAAAATATTCATACAGAATCTAACATTTGTCATAAATCAATACAATGCAAAGCTATAATTCATATTTATGCATTAAATAATTATGTAAATACTGATATTTTGAGCATTAATTTTTCATTGAAAGATTGTATACACATATATTATTCATAAATTAAAAATAGCTAATTCATAATCTTTATATTTTCTTCAGGAAAGAAGGCATGGAATTTGACATGTCTTTTCAGCTATTTTTTCTCTTATTTCCTTTTATATTAGCATCATGATTGGTGACTTTGGTCTAAATATACATGATGGGCAGCAAGTCCCTTTACACTTTGATAAAATAATATAAAGTTATTTTATCCAGTTGTATGAAAGTAAAGTAAATAAATTATCTTATTGGACAATCACCCTTATCCTTCGTACAACCTTCCCTGAGCTATGCCTGTGCCATTGACTACTGTGCTACCTCCTGATGGCAGAAAAAACACAAACATTCTGAGTGAGCAATATTTCACTCAATGTTTCCACAAGTGCTTTCACTTGTGGAAACATTGATCATTTGATGCTTGTGTGGGCACATGAACATAAAATCACTGGGAAAACAATGCAAGATGTTATGAATGACTTTGAGGTTCATTTTGGCAAACCATCACCATCATGCCCAACATTATTGGGATGGGAGAAGAAGGTTTTTTGCTATTGGAAGGTTCTTGATACTCCTCAGAGTGGGAGGTTGAGCACTCGTGGCAAAACTTGTTCTGCTGTATAGGCATCAATTATTTCTCCAATACATTTCTGCCAATGGGAGACCAGGTTCTTGATATTGTCACTTAGAATTGTTTGTTTTGGCAAGGAACCACAGTCTCACTTCTCTCTTCACTGCATCATCAGAATCAAAGTGAAGTCCTCTCAGGTATTCTTTAAGTTTTGGGAACAGATGAAAGTCTTATGGAACTGTATGGTGGATAATCTATGACAATGAAACCAAGATGCTGAATCTCTCCAGTTATCATTGTGCTGATATATAGTTTAGCATTGTCACACTGAAGAAGAGGCTGCTCCATAAGTGGATAAACTCTTCAAATTCGTGTTTTCAGTTTTCTGAGAGTCACACATTATTTTTCAGAATTTGATAGTGCCATTAAGCATGAATTCCAAATGCACCATACTTTGAATATCCCAGAAGATTGTGAACATAAGTTTTCCTGCTGATCGCACAGGCTTGAATATTTTTGGTGCAAGTAATCCTTTATGATGAATTCCATGGACATTCTCTTGCTTTCAGGGTCAAATTGATGTATCCAGTTTTCATCTTTTATAACAATATTGTTTAAGAATCTATCATTGTCATGTTCATAGCACAGAAATAATTGTTGGCTAATGTCCAATCTTTTCAGTTTCATATGAGAAATGATCATTCAAGGCACCCATCATGCACAAAGTTTTCTGAATTCCATTCTGCAATTATCACCTGCACACATTTCTCTGATATGCCACACTTGATGGGGCATATCAGAGAAGTGATGATAGCTTGATTGATAGCTGTTCCTGTTTTATGCAATGATTCCCTCTAATAAGTTCTTCAATGCAATTCAAATGAGCTTCATCAGTTGCAGTATGTAGCCTTCCACTCTATTCTTTGTCATACAAATTGAGAATTGCACCCCTGTGTTCTTCGTTATAAGCACAAACAATCCAAATCACACAATACTGATGTCTATTCATTCATCCTATAAATGAATTCATCATTCTTTAATGAATGTCAATTGGGGCACAATTTTTGCAGTTAGAAACTTTGTACTCACTCTGTTTCAGTGGCATAATGTTGTTACATGCTGTCATGTTTCTGGCTATAACTCATAGCTTTCTACTGGCAGAAGTCTGAAACTGACATCAATAAAGCAGGAAAATCTAATGAATAGAATGCACAATAGATAGTACTCCAACATATGTTTAGAAAAAAAAAATTAGGAAGCATTATTTTTTAATATGCCTATGTATATTTTATCTGTAAATGGATTATCCAATAAAATAATTTATTCTTATTGCAATACTGAATTGACTGTTTATAACTTTTCTTCTTTTATACTCAGCTGAAAAGATTGTTAGGCTCAATAAATGAATTTCTCAGAAGACAAACTGATTAGCTCCACTTTCTCAATTTTAATACTTGATCACATGATTAGTGCAATTATGTGTTCAGGTACTAAAATTAAGAAATTTACTGAAAGTGGAGTTAATCAGTTTGGCTTTTGAAAGGCTCATTTTTTAAATAGAACCAATCTCAAACTCCCTTGTAAATATATAGTTTAATTTATTAATCAGTTATGTATTCTTTCATTATAAATAAATTATTGCTATTTTATTGGCAATTTTTTTATTTCATCTATGTAGAAGGACTCTGATTTTAATGTGAAGTAATCAGACACTGCTTTTTCAACTTCATCTTTAATATTAGATATTTTCTCAATCAAAAAATTCTAGAAGTTCAAAATAAATATGATAATCATTTGTGACAGTATCTGATGAGCAAAATGGAAGATCTCAGTTACATTGCTGTTGTTTATCATTGCAATGTTCAGTTTAACATTTTTTTTATTGGATCTAAACTTTATTTCTGTTCATTAATTGCAAGATTTTTTTTTTAATTAATTTTAAATTTAATCTTGAATGATGTTGACAATAGACATCTCATTTATCATTTGATTAGATTCTAATGAAAGATTTACAAAAATAAGTCCATTATGAGTTGAACTTTACAATAAACTCAAGTTTTCAAGACAAATTAGATTTTTATCTTTACCTAACTAATTCATTTACAATATAATAAAAAGTCATCAATATTTGAATCTGTGTCTATACTTTTGTTTAAAATTTTATAAATTTAATTTACTAATACATACATACATACATTCATGCTTATAGATCCATAATTCAAGTACATTAGACAATAAAGTACTTGAAGAATTATGGATCTTCTGTGCATTGTTTTCAACAGTTAAATGTTTCTTTCATATATTCATACTTTTTCATGATTTTAAATTATTGCTGACAGTATGGCATATTAGTAGTAAGTATTCAACAGTTATATTCAACACTCAAGATTTTCATAAGTAGAATAAAATAACTTGAAAGTCCTTTTGCACTTTATTGCTCACACATTATATTGTCCTAGGGGACTACTACAAGTATGGAAAATTTCCAAAAAATCGGTGATCCGAATGTCTGAACCTCCCCTTCTTAGATCTGTAGTAGAAAAATGTAAGTCACTGACATTTAAACTAGAAAAATGATTAGCTAAATGGTGCACTACATATATGAAGAATTATGAGTGAACATTCTCCTCAGCCACTGAAGTAATAGTCAAACTTTATCAAATAGGAATGCTTCCTGATATAATCATGGAAATCTACAATTTTGAAGGTTTATAATTCCACCATATGTTTGGAGCCAGCATGCATTAAATTATATTGTTTTCTTTTAACACATCTTACAAAACAAGAATGTGATCCAATAATCTTGAGAGCCACATGCTACCATATTATTACACAATCTTGTTTTATAGAGAAAATAGGGGACCAATAGGTAGTCCATTAGCCCCAATAATTGCTGAATTTATCATAAGAAGAAAAGAACAATCAGCCCTACCTATATTACATAATGAAGTAAAAATTTATAAAAGATATATCAACGACATATTAAATCTCACCTCTAATAAATCTGCCCACTAGCTTTTCAATTATCTTTAATAACAACATTGTCATCTTTAATAAAAAACCTTAACAAAAAGTAAGGTTTTAAATATAGTGTGCAAAATTTCAAAAAAATCGGTGACCCGAATGTCTGAACCTCCCCTTGTAAGATCAGATTGTTGGTTTTGAGCCAATTTAGTGTTAGCCAAGATGAGAATCAAACATGTTTGATTCTTATTTTGTATTTTTTTGTTGAAGATAATTATTAAACTAACCAAAAGTACTCTGAATAAAGATTTTTATGCAAACAACTGCATAATGTGTTTGAGTTTGCAATATTTTGAGTTAAACTATTCTTTCTGCCATATTATGATAGTTATATAATTTGATGTTGATTAAAGTTATTTGAATTTTGCCAATAATAATAACATTAATTCACATTATATAAATTAATGTTGATTTTTTGCAGATTAAATTTACATTATGTAAATTTAATCTGCAAAAAATTTACAAATAAGTTTACATTATGTAAATTTAATCTGCAAAACAAAAATCAGGAATATATCTATCTGAAGAATATATTTTACAGAAATTCCCTGACATAATGCATAAGTCAAAGAATTTTTGTAAAATATATAAGTGTAATCATTTTCAATGTATTAATTATATTACAAAAAAAATATAATTTTAAATTTAAATTATAATTAATTTAATGAACAAATTAAATTATTAAAGAAATTAACAAAAATCATATTAATTTGTAATTGATATCATATTAATATATTTATTAACAGAATATGTTGGTTTTATGTACTTTATATGTCAAACAATATTTTTATTAAAAATTTCAAAATAGAATAATAAATTCTGAAATAACTATTTTGTTTTAATGAATATTATATGAATTTATTGAAAATGTTAAAAGAATCTGTGATATAATTTATAGCTGATATATATGAATAAAATTTAATCATTGTTATCAATTACAAATTTATCTGTAATATGTTCTTTTTGAATATATGGTTTTTTCCATAATATCATATAAAGGTAATACTACCTCTAAAGCTTGTTTTTTGTAAGAGATGTCAGCACTTTTCACTCAGAGTACTAAACATGTCAAAAAAGTTCATCAAAGGCTGTTCACTCTTGTAGAGGTGTCAGCCAGGATTGTAGATGACGGGGGATTGATAACTAGGTCTACACCCAATGAATAATATTTCCAAGGGATGGGACCCGAGAATCGAACCTGCGTCCTCCAGAGTGGAACTGGAGCCTCTAAGGGTATGGGACATATCTAATTAAATTTTCCTGAAGGTATTTTAATACCCATCATCTGGCCAATTAGAGATATAGAATAGGTAACGGGAACTCATATAATGATTTTCTCCCCATTCATTTAAAAACAGATAAATTGTATATTACTCATCTTAATCATAATTTTTCAGTTTCCTCCAAATCATATACATGCTATTGTATGTTGAAGTTCCCTATTCAAATTATTATTTGATTCACATATATTAAAAACATTACTTCACATTATGCGCCACGTGACTCCTAAAGGATTAAAAACAATTTTACAGAACGATTTCCAATGAAGATCGGTTTAAATACTGATTTAATTTGTACATTATAAATTATGAAATCTTTTTAAAATTAATATTATACTTTTTCTTCTTACCTTTAACTTTATATCATCCATTTCTATAAACTTACATAAAACAGATCAAATCGGAAAACAAACCTAATACTAACTGTTCCAGAAGTTTCTACAATGCGCGCTCCCTACTCAGACCATCCTTGGCTCAGACATTGATTAATTAACAAACAATAATGTAAAATCAAATTAAAATTATACTAAAATATGTATTAATAATCTGTTAAAATAATATCATAATATAAATAATAAATATTATATATGATAAATAATACAATATTCAATAATAGAAAATTTGACTTTTTTTTTTATTTGTTAACAGATGACGCCACTTTCCAATCAGTAATAGAGAGCCTACAAGCAGAGAGTGGCCATAGAGGTAATAATTTTTTATTGGACACTTACAGTCACGTGACTTAGGCCGCCATTAGTTTTCCAAACAAAATATATTCTGTATTGGATTTGTATGCTTTAACGTTAGTTTTTCGAGATATATCGTTTATCATCTAACCTTTATTGAAAATTAAGGTAAGTGATCTTATTAAATGACGTAGCTGTTGTTTAACTTTGTATGTTATGTTTATTGATTTTGTAGTTTGTTTTATTAAATTTGTAGTTTTATTTTAAAAATAAAACTATAAATTTCAGATAAACCTAATGACACTGATATTATTTTTTCTTCATTTTTAAGATGTATTGCTTAAATTTTGAAAATTTTCAAAACTATTTTTGTTATTTTAGTTTTATTTTTTAACATCCTTTACAATAGTTTTCTCTAAGAACAGAATATGATGTAATAA
>AYEL01059273.1:0-54351 GCA_000484575.1 Olivierus martensii | reverse complement strand
ATTTTTAATCGTGTTTTAGACTTTATACATTCGAATTATTTATAATACAAATTTGATAACAATTTCTTTCCGAATTGTTAAACATTAATGAAACCTATGTGTTTATATAAATATATTCTATTTTCAAGCTTCAGAAAACAACGTATATTATATTAATATAATTTTATTGAAAGTTTATATTTGAACAAACTGAAGTTATATCAAAAATATATTAATGATATTAAATAATAATAATGAAAACATTTCAAAATAACTAATATACAGTACATTTACTAAGCCTAAACGGATGAGTTCTCTCACTCAATAGAAAATACGTTTATAATAATATAAATTCCAATCTTCTTCTTCTTCCTGTTAATATGGAGGATATGACCCATAAATTCCAATTTATACTAAATTAGTGATGTGCCGCAAAGCGATAGCTGCCACTGCGATAGCAGTTTTACTAGCTATTTTTAGCAGGTTCAAAATAGCTCTTATTCTATCCTGCTGTTTCCGCCGAGTACGCCATCTATTGATAAAAAAGAAAGTCTAACTCAATCGAGTGTTACAGTGTAAACAGCAACGCGGAGTAAACACGAATAATACACGGACGCGTAAATTACGTAGTGTAAATGGATATTAACAGTAATAAGAGAAAAATATACGATAAACATTGTCTATGAAATAATATAAATGATTCTAAGTATAAGGATACTGTTAGTTGTATTAATAACCTGCTATTAGCCGATTTACATAAATAAATTAATCCAAATAAATCTATTTCAAATATTCCGAATACAAATAATGCTGTTAAATAAGAATTCAAATTTCGGGGAACGAAGTTATGAATTTCAGATTCATAACAAACAACCGCTAGAGGGTGTTATTCAATAGCAAATTAGCAACATTCAACAAGGTTAATCAATATTAAAATAATATATAATTTAATATAAAAATAATAAAGCAAATGCCATTATAGACTAGTAACTACAGAAAGAAATGATATTTTTTAATAGCAGAGGTTTTTATGTATTAAATTATAAAGTACCAAATTATAGAAAATGCTGGATTATATATGGATTATATTGCAGTTCAAAATAAAATTTTGATTCTGTTCAAAATTTTCAAGTTGAGTCAAGTTTTATTTTGAAATTTGGCTCAGTTCATACATCTCTATTTCTAATAATTCAAAGTGAATGATATCATATATATCTCACCAATCAGAAAAAGAGTACTCTTTATGCCTCTTTTACCATTAATTTGCACTTTTTATTCTTATTTGTCCATTATTTTTTTTTATGACATCATGATAAGGAATGAATTATTTGTCATGTCATGATATAGTCAAGAAACAGCTCCTGTACATAGTAGGTTAAAAATAATTATAGATGTTTATTTTATTGATGATTGTCTTGTTATAACTCATGCAACACTCATTTTCCAACCTTAAATAACTTTTGTATTTCTTATAAATGATGATATTTATTTGGATAAAATAATTTGAATCTTTCTTCATTCTGATCTACCATTAATTTGGCTCTTCATTCCAAAACTAGTGAGAACTCTAGGATTGAACTAAACAGCTTAACTGGAATGAGCTTATCTTCTATATTGCTTTGTCTATCATTGAATGTTTAAAATAATTTCTGAGCACTCATTATACTGATAAAGTATAGAAACAGCATCTGCTTTTTTTGCTGTATCAGTTATTTTTCACCATTCAAAAATAAAACGTATAAAATATTTTGTTTCAGCTCAAATCACATATCATTCTTGGACATATGCAAGTTTGAAAGCTGGCTTATTCAAAGGTTAAATCCTTTAAAAAATGAAGGCTGAAGTGATAAGAATATAGGAAACATGAGAAAAGAGGGAAAGAATCCTGCTAAAAGAATTTGGCAGACACTAGTGAGAAAAAGAATGAATCTTTTAATTACATTTATCAAATGAATGAAATGATGATTGAATTCCTTCTCGCCCATAAAGGAATCAAATTTAAATTTATCAATCTTTAATAGTCTTAATAAAAGAGAGAGAAATCACACTCAGTAGTTTAACCTCTTTAAAGAAAAAAAGAATTCTGTCAGAGATGTGGCAGGTTATTAGTGGAAGAAAGAGGATAGATAGAATAAATTATTTGAGAATATATTAATGTACTTTACATTTTTAATAATTAAAAATTTGGAATATAACTTAGTAATAATTTTAATTTAATTTTATAGGAAGGATGGGAAGAGCGTGTACATACTGATGGCAGAATATTTTTTATTGATCATAGTAAGTGAAATTATTATTATTTTAAATTATATTTGATTTAAGTTCTTGATTTATTGATATACTGTATATACTCATATATAAGTCAGAGTTTGAAAAATTGATAAAAATGTGAAAGCTGTGTATTAGCTAGCCCTCAACTTTCAAGTGTTAGAGAAATATGGCATTCATTAAAATAAATAGATAATTTCTTTTATAATTTAAAAAATTTTCCAAATCCACTTCATTGTTGAAATAAATAAGTCTATTTTAAAATTCAACAAATTACAGCACTTATTAACAGTTTTACATTATAAGTGCTGTAATTTGTTGAATTTTGAAGTAGTTCGATTATAAGCAGAGTTAGGTAAATAAATAAGTCACTTTGACAAAACACCAGATTTACAACACTGAAACATCAGACTTACAGCACTGAAATGTCATGATGCAAAACAAAGAAAATGTGGAAAGGAGAATAGGATGCAATTATGTCACATCACATTTCTCTGCAATACAATTTTATTGAAGTTTTTATTCAAAGCAGAAAATATCAAAGAAATATTTAAAATTTTTGTCATATCTAAATTTCAGCAAAAATATTTTACAAAAGTTTAATGATAAAAAATCAGAATCAAACAATGCAGCAGAAATTTCACTGCAACTGACAGGAATGGAAAGTTGACCAGCCCAAACACAATCATTGGAAATTCAAGTTTATATCCAAGATTGGTGGCAAAATAATAATTATCTATTTTATAAATGATCAAAACCATTTGAAAATATATAAATAGTCAAATCAGAAACATCATACATTTCTATATTTTCATTTAACATTAGCCTAAAAATGATATATGCATTAGCAGCAGCCATGTTTATTTAATAAATAAAAGATTGGTCAATACATTCCTAATATTATTTGAGAAATGCATATTAAATTAATATTTTTAGATTTATTTAAATATTAACATTTACATAATCCATGATGTGATGATCATCATTTTCAGATAACTTTCTTATATTGCATAATAAAAATTATAAATTATAATTAAAAAAATGAATTTTACAATTTTATATGACTGAAGTAATGTAAGGGTATCCATAAATTATTCACCAGATTAAGAACTGTAATTGATAAAAAACCTGAAAAGATATCAAAAAAAGGTTTACTGCATTTTATTCTACAACTCAAAGAATTTTTTCTGCATGTATGGCAACATTAAACAAGCTTTTATCTTGCTTTATGGTGAAAGTAGCATCTGCAAACAAAAAAACAATGTGTATTCTTTGGTTATGGGAAAGAAAATCATTAAAGACAGTTATGAGACAGTTTAGACATGAATTTCAGATACATTACCAATTGAACAATTAATTAAATGGGTCTACTTTGACTGATGGATCGATTGAGTTGGACCCCAGAAAAAGAAATTCAGAGGCATGATCTCCTGATATCACACCTCTGATTTCTTTTTCTGGGATTATATATATAGAACAGAATGTATGAAGAAGAGTAAACAATGTAATGGAGTTGAGAGACAGGATTATTGAAGAAATTGCAATTGTGACCCTGTAAATAGTTAAGAATATACAAAGAGAAATTGAGTACAGGCTAGATATTCTCTGAGCAACTAATAGTTCCCATATGAAAGTGTTCTGAGGAACTAGAATGTTCTAAACCATTTGAAAAAAAATTCTTTGAGTTATAGAATAAAATGCACTAAACCATTTTTTGATATCTTTTCAGGATTTCTATCAATTACAGTTTTTAATCTGATGAATAATTTATGGACATCCTGTATAAGCTGGTAAACTAATAATGTAATATAATTTAACGATTAAAATGATTTAGAAAATGTTTAAAAACTTATCAAATAGAATGGTTAACTTTAATTCTTGATTGTTCTGATAAAAAATGTCTATATAGGTCATAAACATTTCAAAGAAAAGTTTATTGAATTTAAGAGCTTATGCAACAATATTTGCATTTGTGATTAACTATATTATCATTTACAAATTATTATTATTATTATTATTATTAAACATTTTAAAATTAAACAATAAAATTACTATTTCATTTATTATCAATTATTATAGGAAAATCAATAATCAGAATATTTAAAAATTTTCTTTTTCAGATACCAGGATAACACAATGGGAGGATCCTCGATTAAATAATCCTAATATTGCAGGACCGGTATATTATTTTCATGATTTTATTTATAATTTTTTCTATTTTAAAATAAAATTCTGATGCAGAAAATAAAATTATTTTGCTATAAGTTTTTTTTGTAATTTTTATATTGTAACTTTTTTAGCTTATTATTAAAGACAAATTAAAATTTAACAAATAACATATTTTGCAAAACATTTAAATAAAATTAGTGAACGTATGTTAGTTGAAAATTTACTGAATTAATGAATATCTTTAAATTTTGATTATTAAATTTTAAATTGAATAGAATTTAATAACATTTTATGTTTTTATGATAACCTAAAATAATTTTTAGGCTATATAAATTAAAAAGCAGTTAAAAAAATATGGCTGTGATGATTATTTTTTAATATCTGCTTTATAATAAAATATCTGAAATTAAATGCTCTTGTTATATATAGTAGTATTTGTCATTCAAAACAAGTCAATCTTATGGGCTGATTGTTTAAACATGTTCTAGACTTTGGCCATGGTCAGAACCACTGTTTTATAAAATTTGCATTGCATAAATGAAGCAGCTTAATAGACATGGCTCAGATGAGGACTAGAAAACCAATTACTAAACTACATTTTTAGACTAGCCACTAGCCAGGTTTAGAATCTACACTGCGTTTTCTTGCACATGCTTTAAATTTTCATAGTATGTAGAATCCTCAATATTTGTTTGAGTTATTATCAGATTATTGTTGAGTGAAATATAATTTAAAGGATATGTTAAATGTTTTAAGCGTAGCTTAAAACATTCTTCATTTCTTCACTTTGAACTTCTGCCATTTTAATGATGATGTCAATAGAGCTCAAGATACTGATTGGCTGAAAATTTTCAAATGATGGGGGTTCATAGGAATTGTAGTAACAGCCGAGGTTTAACCGCTCGTTCTGTTAGACTCAACATCGTCAATTTCTTTGCAATGCTTTTAAATCTGCAATTTATCTGAATGCCATCTTGATACTGTTTTAGCTGTAAATTGTGGACGACAGAAACTCCATTTAAACAATCGACCCTATGGGTCATAAAAAATTATCTTATGAAAATGCCATTAAAATACAATACAATATACAGTAGTGTACAACCCGTAATAAACTATAATTAAAATTATTAAAACTCAAAATGTTTTTAAAAATTCAAGTTTACAAGCTGTCAACTAAGAAAAAACTTTGAAAAATTCAAACCACGTCAGATGTTTTGACAAAAATTATTTATTAACACAGTGAATTTCAAAGCTAATTATTTATAATTGCTAGTAAGCATAAGTATGATCATAATAAGCACTTTGCAATTTAGAATTTTGTTCTTCAAAAATGTAAAAATTTAATTCATAAAAATGATGTAAAACGATTAACTCAAAATCACAGGATGATCATAATTATGTGTGAATGGAACTGTGTGAGAAAGAAACTATACTGGTTTCTTTACATCATAATTTTAAGTATTATAAATTTAGGGAAGGCAAGACATTAATAATATTGCAATGCTTTCTCTATTTTTATTTTAAAATATCAATTCATTTATAGTTAATCACAGTTTGTGTATTATGGAAAACATGCTATTGGCTATTAGTTAATGAATGTTAAAATCCTTCTAGTGTAAACTTTAAAGAGACTATTTTCTGTATGAAGGTATTCATATTATAGTAGTAATCCATCCATTCAAAGCATATTTGTGGGTATACTCTATTTAGTCTGTATTTAGAAGAAATAAACTATAAAATAACTAATTAGAGTAAAATACTTTTGCCATTAATTAGTTTCCTGTTATCAGCTGTATTTTTTTACAACAGGCATGGCCAAATTATTATCTGCAAGTCAGGTATTGCAATGACATGTAGCTTGCAGAGCAAAACTGATGTCATTGTTGGATTTCATCAAGCCCATATGACTTCAGACTTTTTTAAACAAATGTTGTCTGTAAATAGTGAAAAGTTTAATTAGTATGTAATTTCTAATCTAAATATTATTATAATAACTAATATCAAATTTTAATTATTGTAATTTAACTAAGTATGGAAAATAAAGGAAAAAGCTATAAAGGCATAACTATAATAACCATTAAATTTACATTTTTAAATACAGTATTACTTGACTTGGGGTTATCAAAACATAACAAATGATCAAAACATAAAATAAATCAAAGACTACCTGTATAAGTGTTAAAACCAGTGCTTTATTTTTCTTAAGAAAATAGTAGCATGTGCAGAAATATTATTATGTGCAACTTGATAAAACTCTGTAAGTAAATTTGCTTTTTGCCCCATCAACTAATAAATGATTTAACAATGTCTCCCCCCTTAAAAAAATATTAAAAAATATATTTATCAAATCAGTATAACACTTCTATATTTTTAGAAAATTTTTGACTGATCTAAAAGTTTGAGAGAACATAAAAATTCTTCAGCTAAAACAGTATAATTTAAAGCGAACAAAACTAATAATATACTGTAAAGCTTGGTTCTAAAGAGCATCACTGGATTGTGTAGATTTGCTCATTATAGACATTCATTATATTGGGAATTGTGTGTGAATTTTTTCTTAAATCAGAAAAATTAAGAAACTATACTGGTTTCTTTATATCATAATTTCATGAGAACATGGAAACATAATTATGGATATGAATGATTTTTATGTAAGCATTATCATGTGTTAATTAAAGTAGCCATTCTTGTGGTCCTAGTATCACATAGTAGTTACCTTAGGGGCAGAGCCTAACAAGTTACCATAAAGTTTAAGATTAATGCTATTCTTGTAGTCCTAGAGTAGCTTACGTAATGTCAGTGTGGTAAATCTACTTCATCTAGAGAACTGCTGTAAATCATCGATAGCAGAAAGTAAGTTAAGATACCATAGATTTATTTTTGTTGTTCAAAGCTGAAAACAAAGCATTTAAACATAAGAAAGTATTTTGAGATCATGGCAATCCATTTTGACATTTCGCCAGAACTTTTTATTGAAAGCACTATCATACCAACAAGCATTTAATGCATAATATAATAGAAAAATTACAACAGAATTAGAAGAGAGACCTAAAATAGAAACCACCTTGACTGTTTAAGAAGAAGTAGCTAAATACAATAAATTTTTTATGCAACAGGAAATTTCCAACATTCCATTGGAAACAACATTCTCAATGATTTGAGCCAGTTAGCCAAAGCATTGAATGTGTAACTAATTCAATCATCAGTCATTTTTCATCTTATGTCAATTTTTCACTTGATAGACACTCATAATTAGATACGAAATTAAGTAAATTTTTTTATGTAAATTGTAGATAATTTATGTACTGTCATTTTATATTTTAAAATCAACTGTGCATTACTAATATAAAATGTAAAAGATTGATAATGTGGAGTTTAACAATGCATTGAGGTATCACTGTACTATCATTTTATATTTTAAAATCAACTGTGCATTACTAATATAAAATATGAAAGAATATTAATGTGGAGTTTGACAATGCATCACATTTGATTTAATGTTGCTTGAGTTATAAGTAATAATTTGAATATTTATAAATTTAGTAATGAAATATTAAAGATTTCTCTGTTTATTTATGATTTCAAAAAAAAAAAAAAACAAAAAAGGAAAGAAATTATTTAATTGGATAAACTCTTGATATTTAACATAAAATTTACCAAATAGCAAAATTGTAAGTAAAATAAATTGCACTTCTATCTAGAATTGTTGAAATCAATTCAAAAATGAAAACAAATAATGTCAAAAAGTTTGGACAGTATTGTCTTTTGCTTTCACTTCAGTCATCTTGATTTCTTGATTAATACTTATTGGTGATGGAACAAATTAGAGGCATGGTAATTATATTGGCTTGTCATTTTTGTTACTGCTCTTGAAACAGCTGTAGCTTATGACAAAAATAGTAATTCATGTAAAAACTTCACTAAATCATTTTATTTTCATTTTCCTTTTTTGTCTATTTTTGATACTTAGCAATATGGAAAATAAAAACTATGTGAAGTTTTAATAAGATACTTATTAAAAACACTTTTTTTTTCTTGAATATAAGAAAAAAATCAATTATGAAAAGTAGAGGTCGCTAGATTATTGTTACATTATGCTTAAATAGATTATTGTATTTAAATTTTAAAATAAAAATTAGATTAATATTTTGATGATGTTATTTTTCAAAATTCCTTCTTGTTTACAGTTGTGATGCAAGTGTGCTATCTAAAATTATGATATATTTTCAACTGAATCATTTGTTTTCTACATAGCATATTTTAAAATAAACTTCAAGTTATGATATTTATAAAAAAAAAAGTTTTTTATTTTAAATAAATTATAAGACGAAAAAAAAATTCTGTTTTAATCTTGTAATTTCCTATTTCAAATATACAACATGGTATTTATATGCAGCATAAACTTCTATTGTTTATATAAGGCTTATTATTATTTTTTATTAGCTTTTAATATACAGGGTATCCAAAAAGTCTGAAAACAGTCGAATAACGCGAGTAATACACTTTGGATTGAGAAATAAAAAAATACGTGTTCAATATTTTTAAAAAAGCTATCCAGTGATACCAAAGTTGACCCCCTCCACTACCTCCTTGAAATATATCAATATATCTTCCTATTTCAAATCTCAAATAGGAATCCCCATATTTTATTGCAGATTTGGATTCTCCAGAAAAAATTACATTAATTTGACCTAAGATTAACATCATTTTTTCACAGATGGTGCTACAATTGATAAAAATCAAAGAGAGGTATTAACATCTAGAAAAGTTCCAAAATTTATTGCTTTAGTCGATATCTTATTGATAATTTACTATTTATTCAGCACTGAAAAGCAGACCAATATAAAATAAATTATTTTATATCGCATGGAATAATGCAATATAAAATAAGTTTATATCTGGAAATGGCAGAATAACTCAAGAAATACACTTTGAATTGAAAAATAAAAAAATAGGTATTCAATATTTTTAAAAAAGCTATCCAGTGATTCCAAAATTGACCCCCCACCCCCTGGGGGTGGAGTGGAGGTAACTTTAAAAAGCTTAAATAGGAACTCCCAGTTTTTATTGCAGAATTAGATTTTACCTGTAGGTTTTAATTGAAACAATCTGTTGATTTGTGATAGATAGTGTTGAATTTTCTCAAGAAACTACTTTTAGCATTACCCAGGAACAATGATGTGGAACGTAGTAGGTTTCTGTTCCCTCGGAGTGCTTGTTTTCGGTGAGTCCCCTTGCCTCTCACCATCAAGGCAATAATTCAGAATCTCCTATTTAATTACAAGTTCAAATTGCTGACCTCTAGCTACTTGACAATGTCTCAATCGTACATACATGCAATTCTGCAATAAAAACTGGGGGTTCCCATTTAAGCTTTTTAAAAATATTGAACACATATTTTTTTTTATTTTTCAATCCAAAGTGTATTTCTTGAGTTATTTGACTGTTTCCAGACTTTTTGGACATCCTGTATATAACTGCACTACTTGTTACAAAAAATACAATAAATTGATGAATCATGGAGTCAGAAGATTGATCTGCACTTCCATTATCAATGTTTACTGACTGCATCTCCATTCCATGTATTGTGGTGAAATTTTATGCATTTCAGTTTTACTTTTCTACTTTTTAATTCATTACTTAAATAATGCTTTTATAGAAATACAAAATAATAAATGTATATAATTAATTTATAAAAAAAATTTCAAATCTGTTTCTTTTCTGAATCTTTAAAATTATTTAAGGGAAAAAAATTTGTGAATAAATATTGATATAATAATAATATTCATACATTTGATAAATTTTGATATTTTAGCAGGAATGTTGTAAAGATGTGTATATGAGTTCCATTTTATATATTTATTGGCAATATTAATATATTAATCAGTCTGCATATTGGCTCATATTACCTAAAAAAGGTTTGGTCTAAAAAGATAATTCGTGTAATATTGATGAAATCCCCTCGGATATCATTTATCATTTTAGTATATTTACTGTTATTAATGCATATTAGGTTTTTATAAAGGAGTCAGCATTGGAGGAAATGTATCCCATTCTACATTATTTGCTTCTGACATCAATTATCTATATGCTTATACTTATTCATTATTTCATTTCTTTCTATCTGTCTATACAGGTAATATATGACCTACTAAGAGGATCAAAAATATTTCTATTAATGAATAATTTTATCCTGTTAAGAGCATTGTAAAGTAGTGAATTTAAAAATAATTAAATTATTACTACAAAAAAATTTTTTTCAATATTTATTAAAAATTTTGTGCATTTTTTTCATTACTGTTTTTTGAAAATGTATCATGAGACTATTAATTATTCTTTTATAATTAATAAAATAAAATTAATTATTCCTTAGTAATATCATTTCTTTTTTAATAATTTTCATAGTTTTTAAATGAAAATACTTTGTATTTAGTAATAAATTATTAATATTTTTAGGCTGTTCCATATTCCAGAGATTATAAGAGAAAATATGAATATCTAAAAGCAAAACTTCCCAAGCCAGTAAGTACAAAATTGCAACTTTTATTGAATTGAATCATATAAATTGTTTCTGTGACTACCACGTACCATTATTAATAGTAATATTAAAATTAACATTTATGCAATATAAAATTTAGAATTTCTATTTCTACAATGGATGCATTAACAGTCATAAATTTATTGAAAATTTTCATATTTAGATAAATTATGATATATTCATTACTGTCTGTATAGTAATTTGTTTATTTCATTACTCATGTACAACTTTAGACTGAAATATTTTGAAGATTATGCAGTGAAACTTTATAAATGCTTTTGATTTGAGTTTCTATGAGTTGCAATTAGAATTATTGACAATTAAATATATTTTTAAAATAACAGTTAAAAAAAATTTCAAAAAATTCAAATATTGGCAAAACTTTTATTTCATATTATTAGTTATTTGATAGATGGTGCAACGTGTTGCCTGTAATGTTTGTTTTCTGGTAGAATTAGGTCATTACCTTATATGACAATAATAGATAAATGGTTTAATGAATATATTATTCATCAGAATTTATGATATGGTGATAAAAAAAACAGTTAAATAAATTTATTCTTCAAATAAATCTAATCAACTTGCCAAATTTAACCCTTGAGATACACATCAGAATTTTAAATCGAAATAAATTTTAGAGAAACTATGTTGGCTTAATAATTTCTATAGTTTCTCTAAAATTTATTTCGATTTAAAATTCCGATGTGTATCTCAAGGGTTAAATTTGGCAAGTTGATTAGATTTATTTGGATTATAATTCCCTTGAAGAAATTTATTCTTTCATTCTATCTTTCTAAAAGATGACTTTTTCATTATATATTAAGAAGATAATATCAACAGCTAAACATCAATAAAATATTTAAAAAATGCTCTTATTAAGTTATATTAAAATACATTTTCCCTTTCAAAAAGCTATTAAAACCTTGATTCATATTTTGTAATTCAATAAATATATATAATTTTATTATTGTTCCCTAAATTAGATGATAATTCCACATAAAATTATAAATGATTATAAATAATAAAATTTTATTAAGTTTATTTTTGTCATTAAATAAAATAATTTATATAAAACTTATAAATGAATGATATTGTTAATTTTTATACACATTGTATAAATAATAAAATTGGACAAAATAAATATCTTATTGTATTGTTTAAATATAAATTTTATATTTTTAATATTTAATTTTACATAATTTATTTTTCATTCTAGTCCAATGTGCCTAACAAATTTGTGATGAATGTCAGTAGAAATAACATTTTGGAAGATTCTTATCGAATTATATGTGGTGTGTCCCAAGTTGATCTTCTTAGAACTAAATTGTGGGTAGAATTTGATGGTGAAGAAGTACTGGATTATGGTGGAGCATCTAGAGAATGGTTTTTTCTATTATCTAAAGAAATGTTTAATCCATATTATGGCTTGTTCGAATATTCTGCAATGTAAGTTTCAATTAAATAAATAATATATAATAGAAATTTTTTGTAAAAACAATAAATTTTTTACAAAATTTTTTGTAAAAAACAAAAAAGCTTTTGTTTTTCAAAAAATATATATGTAAATTGAAAATTGTGCAAGTCCAACTATATTTAAATTCAATATATATGTTGTATTCTATATGATGTCACAAAGTTTTGTTGATTAATGTAGATGAGACACTTGAAATTTTATTGTGCAAACTGTTGACAATACAGGCAACATAAGTAGAAGTGGCCTCTTTTCCTGCATCTAAGTAAATTAATGTAAAAAAATTCATAAAGAAAATACTTTAAACTCCTAAGTAAATGAAGTGAAAAATTACTAACATTTAACAAGAACAATGGAAGATAAGGTTGATGAGATCACAGAATAAGAAAGGTTTTATTTCACGTTTTTTGCTCAATTTCTCTGATGATAATGCATTTTGGCTGAGTCAGCCTCATCACAGATCACTATTATACATAGAGAAAAAATAACTTATACAGAAAAATTAAAGACCATTTTGAAATAGTCAACAGCAACACCTAATGAATCAAAAAAATGGAAAAGAAGTTCATCAAATCTGAAACAAATTACTTTAAAACAGTCATAAACACTTACATAACAAATCCATCTTATTACAATACACCCCCTAACAAATGGTCATCATGCAGTTATAACTAAACAACAAAGTTTTTTCATCATGTCCAAAACATTGTATCTCCATATATAAAAATCTTTTCCAATTTAACAAACTTCACCAAAAAAATTGTCAATTTTTCCTTTTTTTAAACAAGTTTTAAAAATGTTGTGTATGTTTCTAAACCTCATAGTTCATATAAAATAACAGAAATCTAATAAATGAATGTTGACCTTTGTAAAATTAACTGACTCCAAAGTCAAACTCTTCCAAAGTAATTTTTCAATTGCCAGTTTAAAACTAGATAAAGTAACATCCTGTGTTAATAATAATAATAATAATAATAATAAATTACATAAAAACTAACTGTAATTTTTATAACTTGTAGCTTAATTTCTCAACAAACAGAGTGACAAGAGCTGACCTAGCCAAAATGCATCTTATTTAGTACAGTTGAGCAAAAAATATGAAATAAAATCTTTATTCTCCTATTTTGTGATCTCACCAATTTTTCCTTCCACCACTCTTGTTAAATGTTTGTAATTTTCCACTTCCATCTACTTAGGAGTTTAAAGCATTTCCCTATGAAATTTTTTACATAACTCAAATTTTATTTAGCAAAGTCTGTTTTAAACATAGAACTATATAACAAAATAACAAATATGATAAAAAATTTCTACTATTAACTTTCTTTATCACTGATCCCAATCTATTAAAACAGATTTTTATTTCAATAAAATTCAAATGAAAAGTTTTTCACCTTTTGCTTTAAAAAATCCTCCAAGATAACAATTTATGCCATTCAAAATTTCTTGTCAAATTATGTATTACAGCAAATATTAATATATTATGATCATTCTAGAAATAATGGTTTCACAAACCAATTCCAATAATTCTTTTTCTATCAAAAAAGATTTATTTGTCTGTATGCTGTACATATGATTTGGTTCTATTATTCAGCTCAAATCAGGTAATTCATGGTCACAAGCCTGATTGAGTATTCTTGATTTTTCATTTAATGTTAATCAAATAAATCTATCTATAAAAATATCAAAAACAGTTTAAAAATAGCAAATAGTTCTTTCTTTAGATTAGTTTTCTTTTAATTATTTAAAAAAAAAATATGTCACATTCTAATAATAATGAAAAAATAATAGCATTTGTTTTTACAATAACAGCTGTTTTTATTAAAATAGCTTTTTAATACACAAACAATCTATTGATTTATCTGCTAAATGAGTCCTGTGTTTGGACACAAAAATTCCATAAATGGAACTTTGTACCGTATCTTATTTAGACATACAATAAAACCCTATTTAACGTGGAGGATATGTTCTAACAAAATCAAGAGCTAAATGAAACCGTTAAACAAAGTCATCTTAACACGTAAATAATGGAGATAGGTGAAACAGGATAATGAATTAAAAATATATACATATTATTTTTTGTTTAATTAGGTATAAAATTTTTTTCAATATATAATAATATTTTCTTCATATGTGTTTTTTGTTATGAAGGTAATATATTTAAGTTTTTTCTTTTGGAATTTACTTTTCACACTTCATAAAATGTGAAAATTATTTTTCTTTTTTTTTCTAATCTAACAAGTTATTTGATTTCAGTTATAGTGATCACAAATAAATATAAGTGTTTTCCATTAGAGTTGCAAGACCTCAAATGGGATGCAAAGCAATGCAAAAAATTAGTAAATGTGTACAAAATAATTCCTACATAAATGGTAGCCATTATAGAAATCCATCCAGATTTTTTAGAACTTTATACATTTATTATATAAAAAAATAAAAATAAGATGCATAAAATTCATTATAAGGAAGCTCTGCTAATTAGCTCTTTGCTCAACTGCAGAATAGTGCTGAATTGAAGTAAGTTATTTGAGAGTTTTTTATGCGGTTTTATAAGTTAGTATATATTCAGCATTATTTGCAGTAAAAGAAACATTTATTTAAAAAACTTTGCTAACGTTTTCGGTTATACACCATCCTCAGGCAACATCTCACAATGCAACGGAATTCTAAAATAGAAGACTACAAGCTTCGTTATGGTTAGAACAGAACAGTAGAATACATCCGCTTGATGCGTTCTTTCTTTTTAAATTTAAACACGTCAAGATTAGTCAAAAAATGATAAATAACAAATAATATAAAACTTACTTAACATATAATCGATTAACATATTTATAAGTTAACATATAATAAAATCACATAAAAATAATAAAAATAAAAATAAGATGCATAAAATTCATTATAAGGAAACTCTGCTAATTAGCTCTTTTATTTGTTCTTTGTAAGTTAATCTAACGCTGAAGATGGTCTAGTGAATAGACCGAAAGTACTTCGTTTTTTGTAAAATAAAATAGTTTTGAAGTCACTTCTGCCAAATGTGCTCTATATTAGTTAATAATAAAAAAAATAAATAAATCAGGAAAAACTTTTTTAATCGGTATTCAATAGCAATAGGTATAATCTACAAGATGCAGTAATTAAATTTTGAAAAGCTTTTTTAGATTAGCTGAAAATAATTTTTAAAACAACAAACTACTCATTCCAACTTAGTGTGGAAAATTCCGACAATGGCCTTATGCTGCCAGTAATCCTTTGCTTCCAATCCTAGCAACGGTAGCAAACAGGTTAATATAGTATATGTTGTGTTTTTTATAGATAGTATAATATTGAATGCAGAGTCAGGATACTGATATGAACTTTGAGCAATTGGTGTTGGCTAGCTGCATTTCTGTTATGTCTATTATAGTGTCCATTTTTTGCCTGTTTTAATTTTACTTTTCTATTTTTTAATTCAGTATTTTAATAATGCTTAAGTGGAGATTCAAAAAAAAAATTATCTTCTAAAATTTCTCCTGCAGTTGCTAACAACTATATTTGGCTTAATAAAAATCATACAGGAAGATTGTGAATTTTTTTTTAATATTTTATAAATCTTGAGAGGAAAATTGTATAAGAGAGAATTCAGGTATCCTTCTTATAACCAGGCCTGCTTATAACATAGTAGATAGGTTCCTAAAAAAACACCATGTTGTATGAGACCAGAGCCAATATAAAAAAGGAAGTTATATTCCAAAACCAATTCAAAACAAAACTTTCTTTAATTCCATATAAGAAACTTAATTTTTATCAAGAGTATTAATAACACAAAACAAATATGTATATATATGTAAGACCCTAAAAAAACAATATATGCAAAACAAAAGGAAAGGAAATAATATACAGCCTTATATAACATTCATTTGATAATTATATTTTCCTTACTACTGTTTTGTTAAAATGAGAATGGTTTTTTTTAACAATATCAACTTCGCTTTCTGAACTTTTTTATGCATTTAAAGTTCATGTATCTTCTCCTCTCTTTACAAAATCTGTAATCTAACATGCTGCAACTCACAACAAAGCAATCATTCCTTAACATACATCCAAAAACATTTATGAATAAAAAAGTTTTTCTTCTTTTTCACATTCCTCTGTTGAAGAATAAAAACTTATTATTTAGCCAAGAACTGAATGTTTGGAACACAAAACACTCAATTGTTGCCAATTAACTCAATTTCAAATAGAAATTGAAAATACACTGTATATCATGGCAAACTAGCAAAATTGCATTTAGCAATTTTGCTAGTTTGCCATATAGTTTGCTAATTTTAGCAAATTACAGTAGACTCTCTTAATTTTATGAACTCCTACAGATCCCAAAATAAGTTCATAAAAGTGAAAGTTTGTAAACAGGAATGGAATTAATTAACATTAGGGACTTTTTGGACCAACTAAATAGTTCATAAATTGGAGATTCGTAAAAACATGAGTCCACTGTGTTTCCCAGTGATTGCATTTTATGTATGTTTTATGTGTCCCTAGTATGTATTTATCAATACAAAAATTAATGAAAATATTTTGTTTTGTAGGATAGTAAACATAATTTTCTAAATGTATTAAGTAAAAACAGTGTTGAAGTACCGTATTAAATGAGGGTTTCCATAAATTTTCAAATTATGTTAGAGTGAAACCTTGTTGTGGGAAACCATGTTATACAACGGATACCTATATTTCATGACTAAATATAGTTATGTAGATAATTTGTAAAATTTGATATTTTAATTGGAATATAATAAAGATTATGTGTGGCAATAATTTATGTATTAGTCAAACATAAATTATACCATACGTGACTGTTACCTTTTTACCATAATTTTTAATTCTCTATAATATTTTATTCACCTCTTTATTATAATATTACAATAAAGAGGGAGTTGGGTCAAATTGCATGGGAAATTTCTTGATATATAAAAAAAAAAAAAAAGAAAAACTGATGGGAATATTTTGCTTGATTATTTAGACTTGTACCATTATTTTGATGATGATTTTGTAAAATATATATATATTATTTTGTATAATATAATATTACTTCAGGTAACAATTAACAATTTATTAAAAGAAATCTACATAGTTTGTTTTTTCTTTTATATGAAATTATATTTTTATAATAATTTTATTCAGTTTTTTTAAATAAATTATAAATGGAATAAAATATTAATTTAATTATTATATTAAAAAAATTATTAAATTTATTAATTTATTTTTTTTTTTTTTTTAATGATACGGCGACCACCGAGATCTACACTCTTTCCCTACACGACGCTCTTCCGATCTAATAATATTCATTTGACAGAATAAACAAATAATGCAATAAAGCATTGATATACAAAGTAGGTGGATGACTAAATATTTCAGATAAACTTAAAAATCTGTAAATAAAATAATAAAAATAAATGCATAAATTGAAGAAAATATGGAAGAGGAGGAAAAAACAAGTTCATTTCAAATAGTTTTTTTTAATGCAAAATTTTATTCCAAATACTTCCAAAAGGAAAACACTTTTGGATATAAATAAGGCAAAAAATTATTTAATAGTCAATTTTAATGTCAAAACATCTCAATGCACACATTTATCAAACATGCAGTCAATATCAAAATGTTTCAATGTACATGCATCAACATACATATTAACTTTAAAAGCAAATTTTTACAAAATGCTCTAAAATGTTAAATGCGAAACCAGTAGATGCTACAAAATGTTAAATTTCTAAAAACATGCAGTCAATATCAAAATGTTTCAATGTACATGCATCAACATACATATTAACTTAAAAGCAAATTTTTACAAAATGCTCTAAAATGTTAAATGCAAAACCAGTAGATGCTACAAAATGTTAAATTTCTGATTTCAAAATGTTAAAAATCACTACCCTTAATGATATGTCATTTCTTTATTTGTGATAATGAATATCTACAGTTCTTTTTAAAATCATAAAATATGAAAAAAGTTTTTCTTCAGAAAATTTTCATTTTTTCTGATTATCATTAATTATATTATTCCCAGGATGAGTCAATTTTATACTAATAAACTTTGATGATAATCTAAGGCAAAAGTTTTTTTTTTTATTAATTCATACACCAGTTGTTCTAAAAATGTGCACTTCAAGCAAAGACCCTTGTTAGTATTGAACATAAATGTTCAAGATTGATAAGGGCTTTACCTAAAATGCATATCTTAAGAATATGTGTGTAAATTAATAATATGATCTTGCCTTTTGTTTCAACATTAATTATAAACAATTGAAACAAGCAGGGAGTTAAATTGAGATTTAAGGCAAAATGTTATAACAACTCACACCCATTTTTAAGATGCAAGTTTTTAGCAAAGCCCTCATCAATCTTGAATCTTTTTGTTCAAGACTGATAAAGGGTTTTGAATGAAATGTATATCTTTAAAATGAATATATCAGTTAACAATAGCCTTATTTCAATGTATGGTTATTCTTGTCATACAATCAAATTAATTGTATCACTTGTATAATTTTTCATATTAATTTTATTTTATTTTTTATTTTATAGCTATTAATATCTGAAGAATACAATTTATTCAAAACTAATATGTAATATTTTTGAATGAAACTTAACTATTGGCATTTTGATAGCTATTCTTATTATCTCACACTGAAATTTTGAGGTTTTAATAACTTTTCTTATAATGCAATAGTAGAAATTTATGGTATTTACAGTATTTGGAATATTAATTTGTTAATTACATAAAGATTAGATTCTGAGCAAAAATAAAATTACCATCACTTATTCTTTAGTTATATTTATAATTTAAAATTTTGAAGAAATTGAATTTTCAAAATGAAATCTATTACAAGTCCAACTATGGGCTTCCTACATTTGTAATAGTCGGAAGAACATTATAATAAGGGATTGATATCTAGATGATATTTTCTCCATCAGAAAAGTTTTTTGAGGTATTGAACAATAATTATTTTTTAAAAAATTATTAAAAATTAATGAATAATATCACTATAACAAGTATATTTCATTACAAAAGAATGATTAAATTCTATTTTGAGTTCGAATTAGATGATCTGGAGTGAGACGTACTTCCAGATGCACAGATTCTATGAATGAGTGAAGCAAATGGGGCAATTGAATTTAAGGTCCTTATGGACATATTTACCTTATATTATATTTATCTAAAATAGGTTGATATCTGTTTACTTTGTGTCTGAAAATAGAAGATTGATTAATTGATTAGAGGGAAATCAATTGATTAATTGATTATTTTATAGGGTGATTAAAGAAATAATAATCAATATAGATATAGTTTCTGCAGTTATTTTAGATAGATCATAGTCCTGCATTGCCACATCAATCATTAGAATGATAAAATTGTATTTCAGGTTTGTGAATTAGTGGGTACAGAGTGAGATGTATTTGTAAATGCATCAATTCCTACAGACAAGTGAAGCAAACAGGGCAATCAAATTTAAGGGCCTTACAGATATTATATATATCTCTGAAATGGGTTGATATATGTTTACTTAGATGTGATTTTATAATTATTATTTGAAAGCAGAAGATAGATTGATTAATTAATTAGGGGAAAAATTGAATAATTAATTGACCATATTATAGTTTATTGATTAAAGAAATATTATTCGATATGGACTGTGTTTCTGCATTTATTTATGTAGAACATAGTCTTGCTTACCCATATCAATCATAAGAATGATTATGTTCTATATTGGGTTTGAATTAGTCTGGAATGAGACGTACTTGCAGATGTACAGATTCTTGTGGATGAGTGAAGCAAATGAGGCAATAGAATTTAAGAGCTTTACAGATATCATATTTACCTGAAATGAGTTGATATCAGTTTATAAAGGTATATAAGTTCATTATTAGGATCTAAAAAATAACATCCATTTATTAAATTAAATATAGGAGAAAATGCTATATTATTTTAATTCATTAATAACATATGAATTTAAAAAATAAGCATTAAATATTTAAATTTGCTTGAAAACTCAAAATATAATGAATGTTAATGAATTTTAGAATATATATTGTTTTTTATTATAATTATAGTGTTCCTTACACGGAAATCTGATACTGTATTTGAATGATTGGTGAGAGTCTATGTTAAGTTCCGTTAGGTTGCAACAAGTCGGGTTTTCTGCCCTATTGTCGTCTAAATCCTGATCTCACAACCCATCTCCAGATGGTTCCTTTGATTCAGCTCTAACTGAAATCTCTATTTTAAACTCCATCTGGAGAACCCAATCGATAAAGACATTTACTGCTTCCAGTAAAGATTCCATATTAATCTTTTCAAAAGAAACAACTTTATTTTAGTAATTAAATTAAAGAACTTACATACAAATTCCCCTACGATATTCATGGCACATACAAATAATAATTCACTACAAATCTTCTTAAACAGTTCACCAGTTACAATAAGTAATCCACAACACATCAATAACAGGTTCAATATAAACAAAGTTGAGCCACTAACTTCACCATTATCAGCATTCGTCATTAACACATTGTATGGGAACACTTGTTCCCTCCAGTAGTCACAGATTATATCAAAACATAATTTACATAATTATAATAATACAAAAAATTAGTAATTAAAATTCAGGACAGATATTAATTTTTTGTCTCTTCTTTTAAACTCGCAGGAATTAATAAAATATAACAGTTTAATAATAATCTCAATAAAAGTTAATTTAACAACACTTTTCAAACTACCTTCGCCAACGACTCCTCCTCTCTCCATTACAATGGCCAAACTCCATGCCTCCCCACCAACACAGGTATTCTTTAATAAATTTGTTATAATTTCTAAAAAATTTTATTTTATTTTTTCTTCTTTTTCACAATTATACGAAATTACCACCAAAGAAAAACACCAATCCTTTACAAGGTTAGAAGAGATTTTCATCCAGTCAGATTCTTTGTTGCATATTTATACTGGTGTTTGGAACTGCTATCAGTGTGCTATGAATTAGATGTTTCTACATCAAAATGGTCACTCCCAATAGATATTATTTTTTTGTAACTTTTCCATTATATTTTATCAAATTCATTTTGTGTAAAATCTATTATAATTGATAAACGATGTTTTCTTATTTACATCTCAATCATTTTATTTACTAAGAATCATTTATATATAGAGATTAGAATAGCCCTGTTTATTGCACATCTACAAACTGTTCCCAGGCTTAGGTATGAAAGAAACACTTAACTACCTCTAGGACCATGGAATATAGCCAAAGCTAAACAGCTCCTGAAGACACAGCAAAGAGGTGAGACCAGAAGATCAATGTCCTATTATAAAAACACCAGCAAAATATCATTTGACACAGCAGATCTGAAGGACTTAAAATTACTAAAATTACTCTGAAGGGTTTAAAATTATTTTCATCTAATATTTGATTGATCATTCTCTTAACAAGATCCCAATCTTTCCTTATGGCATGATAAACATGTCTATTGAGGTCTGGTGTTGCTGTGAAAAAGATCATCTCTCAATCAAAGTAGATTTTGAAAAGTGTACTTGAAAAACTGCATTAATGAATTCTTGTAAGCACTAATCATCCTGCCATCTGACCGGATGATTAGTGCTTACAAGAATAGTTTTAATCTTATAATACTAGTTTTATCTTGCTGATAGTTTTAATCTTATAATTTCCTTAGACATTATCTTCACTAGTCTGGATAAGTCAGGTCAGGTATTTCCTGAATTCCCTGAGAATATCTTCTCCTGGAAGACCTTTGCCTCTCCAATGGCTTTATTATAACAGGTGATATCCCTTCTGCATGTGTCCCATTCATATTCCTTTTAGCTTTATTAAAAAGCCTTCTAACATTAAATTTAAGACTCTCAAGCTGTTTATTCTACAAGGAACTTGCCTTGATGAGCCAGCAGTCTTAACCAAACAGTTTTGATGCTAGACAAAAGAATTTCCTGTTGAATCTGGTCAACTATCATCTCAATCCATCACCAAGCAAAAACCTATTCTAAATACCCCAAGATTATGATAAACCCAAGTTCCTTTCTAAAATAAGCTTAATTAGTTTTTCCTTGGATCTCTAACCTGAGTGGGTACCATACCTGTTAGATTGAAGCAAATGTATCTATGATCCAAAGCAGGTGGCTCATTAAATGCATTCTAATCCTCAGTTAAGTCAAAAACATTTTTAGTCCCTAACATTAGGGCTCTTATTTCTCATCTGTTTTTAATAACAAAAATAAGTTTCTTGGTGTTGGGATTTTTTTTTCCGTCAGTGTATTTGAGAAAAAATTTATAAAATTTTGCCAAAATTTTATATTTTATAAATAATGAAATTATGTTATGCACATAAAAAGATTGATAGAATATTTAAATTTGCAATATAATGTTAAATTCTTAAGAAAACTAATATTTATTAAATTTATAAACATATTAAAAGACCTTCCCAACTACAATTTATCATTAGTTGCAAAAATTTCTACTGTTCTATAATTAAAATTGTTTTTATAAGGAACATTAGTAGTTTATTTTGGAACTGATGATATACTGCAGTTCGAAAGAATTTAGATTTTTAGTGCATTTAGGAACTTAATAAATATTGGTTCTAAAAGCAGTTTTATCTTCTATGGAAAAGGACCAATTATCTTAGAGAATTTGAAGCTCAGATGAGCATTAAAAGTATTTTTAAATGTAATTAAATAAAAAATATAACATCTGGCTTTACCTCCCAATCCAGGTAGTCCATTGCATCTTCAAAATGGCGCAAAATGGAAACTGATACGTGTAACTTAGGAAACTCATCCCTTGTTATAGGGCTAAACCGACTATCCTTGAAAGCACTATAAATATATTTTAATTTTTTGAACTTTAAACTATTTTATTATTAAACTGCAATATATAATAAAGCTATTATTTTTGTTATTTGATTTTTAAAATAACAGACTCACATTATTGTACAGAAGTTTAATTTGAAACAAGCAAATTAGTTCAAAGCACAAGATATATTTCTAAAAACATACAAAATAGGAATTAAAATTATTATTATGACTATTGAAAATGATAATTTTGTCACCTTGATTCAACTTATCAATACAATAAAATTGAACAAGAATCAATTATTCATATAGAAAAAACTAAAACACACTCATAAATTTTAAAAGAATATGCAATACTAATTTTATCAAAATCTATTTGCATAAAACAGATGGAAATGCATCAGTGAATAGAAAACCATTGTTGGTTCTATAGTATTAGCTATATGTGTTGAGAAAGATTGTAAAAAAATTTTTCTTATATTAGAAACCTGAAAAAGTTAAATAAAGGGAATAAAACTATACAATAATTTAAAATATTAAATATATGAAGAAAAATAATACTTTGTTATTAAATTTAAAATGAACATTCATCATAATAATATTTACAAACTTCTATTCAGTTAACTGCCAATTATCTATTAAATCAAAAACATTTTTAATGACCAAAAAAAAAAAAAATGCATTATACATGCATTCAAGCTCTCAGTAAAAATTAATCTAAATTTAATTCAATAAATTTTATATAACTAATATAAAATTTATTGAATTATAAACTAATTTAACTATATACTTTTATTGATTAATGATTTTCTGGAATTGATATTTAATAATGAAAAAATTTTTTATATTTACTTGTTTCATATTATACTAATAAATAATAAATGAATTTGTTATTTTTATTTAAATTTGATATCCATCATGCTCTATTTCATTTATTCTCTATACAAAATTTTACTTAAATATAAATTGTGCATAACATATTACTTTTTACTCACAATTTTACTGATTAAACTTTGTAACATTAAAAAATCCAGAAGAATATCAAGTATTCAGAACAGAATGGTTTAAAAAATAATCAGAAAAAACATAACTTTTTAATGATGATTTATAAAATAATTGAAGTTTTTTCAATTTAATTGTATTTTAAAGTGATGAGTCTATTCTTAGTATTTGATATTCTTTTATGAATTTTTAATAATACAAACAATAGAACACATTAAATAATTATTTAAGAAAATTTTATAAATATTATAGCACCCAAGAAACAAAATTTAAATAAAATAACTTTTTAAACTTTCTAAAGAAGTCAGTAAAATAAAGAAATTGCTTTGTCTTTTAATATTTCATTTTAAAACAATGAAAATTATTTTAATGCAGAGCTATTTTTAAACTTACAAATTTGTACCTCTTTTGTAATAATATTGAAGAAAAATATTTTTTAAATAACTATTTGATATACAACCTAGACATACCTTATTATCAAACAGATTTACAACTTATTCAGAAATATTTAATATATGATCAGAATGGTATTTAAATAACAATAATCTATTCCACAAGTTCATATTGATTTGACAAGTTTTTTCTTTATTGAACTTGATGCTAATAACTTAACCTCATTTAACAATTTTCCAGAGCAGTAGATGATTCTAAATGTGGCATACAACAACCACTCACACTAAAACAAATTTAACATCTAATTTAATTTAATAATAGAGTTGAAAAATTACTCTTTCATTTTTATATTTTCAGTTTTTAAAATAAGAAGCTTATGCAAACAGTCCCTGACTTAAGTCATTCTTCAAAACTTTACATAGATCAAATCTATTTATGTTGGAGCCTAAGTTAGAGTACTAGTGGATCACAAAGACTTGGTACTTATACTGAAAAATAAGTGTAGGTGGTAAGCAACTGCTTTACCATACAATACAGATCTTCCAAGATGTAAAGCAGTCACTTACCATCTTGGAGGATCTGGATTCAATTTCTGAATCCCATACCTTCAGTTATTTCAAGAGAACCTGCTCCTTGACTAAAATTATTCCAAGTACGGATCTACATAAGTTGGAGATTGCCTGTATAAGTTATGCATATTTGTATTGATTTGTTGTATTTAAATTCAAATAAATTAATGCAAACAAGTTCATGCATGATTAATTTTACTATATTATAGTATTTCATTTAATATTTTATTAATAATACAACACAACAACATTTAGAAATTTTTTTGTTGTGCCTTCACGTACTGAAGAAATGCTAAGTGTAATGAGCTACCATAAAACTGCTAAGTGAATATAAGTGTGCTGCTAAGAAATGCTAAGTGTTATAGCTGACCATAAAACTGTGAATTACTGGTTAGTATACAACAGTATCTTGTGGACCAATAGGTTTTTCAGGTAAGCAAGGCCCAAGAGGTTTTCTGGGCAAAAAGGGTTGAAAGCTGCATAAAATCACTAAAAAAAAAATTATCTTGGTAATGGTTACATTGGCTACAGAAATTATTCTGAAATTTTTTTTTACTATTCTGGTGAGTTCTATTTTGATGACTATTAATAAATGTAGTCAGTTACAATTTTTTTATGAAATATGCAGTTACAGAACTTTGTGCATATTATTTTTTAAAGTAAATTTCTTTGTGCTATGTGATTTCTTTGCAGATATTTCAGAAGCATTATTGAACTAAAACAAAAACAGTAACTAAAGAGGCAATATAGACCACTATGGCCACCATTATTATAAACTTTTGATAGCAGTTAAAATAAATATGAATTTCTATTATAGATAATTACTGTTTATACCAGAATATCATAAATCAGGGACCCCTGTATTTATGCCTAAGAATAATTATAATATTATGAGTTTGTTTGAAATCTTTAAAATATTATTGTGTAGATAAAAGTTTTCATACAACATTATCCTCAGTAGTTAACTTTTTCTCAAAATAGAATGTTTGGAATTTTTATCTTTCTATTACAGTTCTAATTCTTAGAAATCTGAATAGGCAAAAGTAAGATGCATTCTTTACTGAACAGCATTTCCAAAATTTTGGGAAAGTTGCTTTCCTAAAACCTGCTAATTGCTGAAAAAGTTAATTTCTGGCAATTTGTTTTTAAAAATTCTAGCAAGTTTATTGAGTTAATGTAATTCTTAAATATTTGCATTTTCCAGTCTCTGTTTGGAAAGAATATTTTTCTTATTTTTGTGATTACCAAACCACTTTGCTAGTTTTTATCTTTTCAGATACATATGTAAGAATTTTTTGCAATTCATTTTACTATTGATTTAATTATAGATTCTATTTTTATGCCATTTTTAGTAAACTCAATCTTTTTCTTTTTTTCTTACTTGGTTTTAAAAGATCACTGAACAAAGAAATGAAATAATAATATCTACTGGTAATTATTAAAATCTATAAACTCAATCTTTTTTTTTTTTTTTTCTTACTTGGTTTTAAAAGATTACTGAACAAAGAAATGAAATAATAATATCTACTGGTAATTATTAAAACCAAGTAGATCTGATACTAACTAATAAGAGATCTGATACTAACTTTGCTGATATTCAATTTTTGGATGTAAACATTGAGATTAAGAATAACCATTTTATCAATGAAGTATAGTGTAAACAGACTTGAATTTAGATCTGTTTCCATCCATGATAACACTATACAACATACAAGAATCAGCTTCAAAAAACTTCATTTTGGTATAGCTAATTCTCAAAACCTACCACCAGCTTGATTTTAGTGCAATGAGAAGAAAATATGTAAAATTGTGAGACAAAGTTTAACCCCTTAATGCCTGAATTTTGATATTAAATTTTAAAAAAATTGAAAAAGGTATTTTTTACTCTTATTTTGTGTAGAAATCATATTAGATAATTGTTATTTGATTATGTGAGATATTTTTTTATTTTTTGGGTTTGTATCAAATAAGTAACATTAGGCAAAACAAAAGTCAGCAATTTCTGATAATTTACAAAATAAACTTTAGAGGGTACTATTATTCAGGTATTCCATTTGTTTGATATGCATTACATATGACACAACAGTCAATTGGTACAAAAATAAATACATTAATAATAATAAGGGGTTAAAGGGTTTGTATCATATATGATACTGTAGACAATAAGGGGTTAAAGGGTTTGTATTGTATATGATACTGTAGACGTTAAGGGGTTAAAGAAATGCTGGATATATTAAATTTTTATTTATAATTTTATAAAAGAAATCCTGTTTAAAATACATTTACAGAAATCATAAGAAAAATGTTAGAATAATGTTCATACTTCTATTAAGTGAATCTAAAAATCTTGTTCAAGAAATCACTAAAAAATTGCATAAAATTTTATGAACTATTAACTAATAATGATTAACTCATTTACTGAAGGAAAAAAAATGGGAAGTTGCAAAATTAGTAAATCTTATTTAATTAAAAAATTAGTTTTTCAAATAAAAACTTAATTATTTAATAAATAACTTATTCCTACATACTTAATAAAATTAGTTTTTAAGATGATGAAAAGGAGAATAGCACAGAGGGGATTTTAGAAATTTAGAATTATGTAAAATGAGTGATCAAACATATAGAAATGAATTGGATCAAATAAAAAATTGATTAAATTTCTTAATATGAAATATTTTATTGTTTCAATTTAGTATTGTAATGAGAACAAATTTATGATACTCATTACTAAGAAGATAATATATGAAGTTCTAAATAAAAATCTGACTTAAACTCAACCTAGTAAAAAGTACAAATCCAAGGACTAGTTAAATTTGATTAATAAGCTTTGTGTAAACAGATTAGATTACAGGCTAATTTTATTACTAAATCATACTATAAGAAAAATTAAAACTGGATTAGTTAGAAGACATTAACAGAAGACTGATGAACTATATTCTTTGATTGCTGGAATAATTAATAATAAATTATCTTAATTATAAACTATCCTTGTTAATTACAGGAAGAAAACTTTAGAAAGTTTTGATAAATCTAGAAAAAAGTTAAAAAATATTGTCAGATCAATATCAGCAGCAATCCAGTGCACAAATATGAATATTAAGGGGTAATCATATTAATATATAAGCGAAGAACTCACAAACACAATAAGACGCACACACAACTGGAAAGCCCCAGGTGTAGATGGTATCCAGAATTTTTGGTACAAATATTTTACCTGTCTTCATGACTTACTGGCCAAACATCTCTCATAACTCATTCACAAACCAAGCAACTGGAAAGCCCTGATGTAGATGGCATACAGAATTTTTGGTACAAACATTTTACCTGCCTTCATTACTTACTGGTCAAACATCTCACACATCTCATTCACAAACCAAAAGAGACACCTTCCTTTCTTACACACGGCATCACTTTCATGAAATCCAAGAGCACTAATACTGGAAACCCATCACAATATAGACCAATCACTTGTTTACCAACACTATACAAAATTAAGAATGTATCACCAACAATGTATCAACAAACCTCATGTATCACCAACAAAATATATGTACATATTGAAGAAAACAACATTCTCACATAACAACAGAAAGGCTGCCATAGAAGTCACATGGGGTGCAAGAGCAGCTGATCTTTGATACAACAATACTAAAACAAGTACACAGACAATGCAGACACTTACATGCAGCTTATATAGATTACAAAAAGGCATTCGATAGCATACCACATTCATGGCTCATATAGACACTACAACTCTATAAAATCAATACCAAATATATCATATTCCTACAAGACAAATGCAACACTGGAGAACAACACTGCACATCACCATAAATAACAATCAAATGCAACACTGGAGAACAACACTTTATGTCACCATAAATAACAATCACATAGCCACAGAACCCATACACATTAGAGTTGGTATTTTCCAGGGCAATTCTCTCAGCCCACTTTGGTTCTCTTCGCCCTAAATCCACTTTCCAACAAACTGAACAAATCGAACTGTGGCTACAACATTAGACAAAACCGAACAACATTTTAACCTCATGTATCACCAACAAAATATGTGCACACGTTGAAGAAAACAATATTCTCAAGAACAACAGAAAGGCTGCCGTAGAAGTCACATGGGGTGAAAAAAGCAGCTGATCATCGACACAACTATATTAAAACAGGTACACAGAACACTTACACGCAGCTTACATAGATTACAAAAAGGCATTTGACAGCATAGTCATGGCTCATACAGACACTACAAATATACAAAATCAATACCAAATATTTCACATTCCTACAAAAATTGTTTACCAACAACTATACAAAATTTTAACTCATGTATCACCAACAAAATATATGCACACGCCGAAGAAAACAGTTAAGCCGCACCCAAATTTTACATCTTAAAAATTTGAATAAAAAGTGCGGCTTAAATTCGACGTAATATAGTATATTTGTTACTACTGCAATACCTATAACAAATCTAAACCTATTGTCAAATTTTTGGTATCCTAGCTTTATTTTATAAGACTGATACATATAATTGCATTTACTTTTTTATTATTCTAAATATATTAGATATTTCAGGTAATGATACAAATTTATTTTAATATTAATAATTAAAATTTTTTTTACTTTGATAGAAGATTTTTGTAATAATAAATTTGAATATGATGATGAGTATTTGGAAAATCAGTAATATTTTTTTTTAAATACTTTTAGATTCTTTACCAAAAGAAATTAAAAATCAGCCATGTGATAGAAAAAATAATGATGATGAATTTATTAAAGAAAGTAAACAAGATGAACATCAACATAAAATTACAGCAAAGAGAAGAAGAAAATTATTTTCAGAATTTAATGGACCACCAAAATTGATTGTCGATACTCCAAATGAATTAGAAAAATGTGATGATGTTTTTTTACTACCAGAGAAAGTTGATGAAATTCAAACATCATCCTCTCAATTTAATAAATTAACTAAAAATGATAAATTGGAAGAACATCATTTTTCTAAAACAGCAACATATTCTCGATATAGTTTAGATGATTTTATGATAAAAAAACATAAAAGAAAATTATATATTAAAGAAAAACCAGTAATGTGTAAATCTGTTTCTTCTCAAAACATAAGTGATCTTAATGAATTTGATGATTCTCTTTGCCGCACATTAGTTCTTACAAGTTTTCAACCAAAGTAAGTTAATAAAAATCATATTTTAGTAGAAGTGGGGAATTCTTCCAAACTTTTTTCTTAATTATTTTTATTGATTAAAGTTTAACAATGTTTCTTAATAATATTAAGGACTTTTGATTTCAGAATATATTATCTGCTATTTTAAACTTTATTTTAATTGTTTTTATTTCTAAATATGTTTTATTAATAGCCAATAATATTATTAGTCTAAAATTGCTAATTTCATGAAATAATAATTTTATGAAAATGATAAATTTATATTATTAGAATCAATATATAAATTTTTAATTTTCATTAGATAGCACTCGAAATTAATGATGATGATTAATAATAATAATAATAATAATAAAAAACTTTGGTTCTGCCTCGCCCTAAATCCACTCTCCAACAAACTGAACAGATCGAACTATGGCTACGACATTAGACAAAATCAAACAACACACTACATACACTCACATCTCTTTTACATGGATGACATTAAACTGTACACCTCAACACAAACACAATTACAACAGCTGTTACAAATTACACACACATTTTCAAAAGACATACACATGGAGTTTGGCCTAGACAAATGCAAAACACTCCATATAGAAAAGGGAGTCCTAAAGAAAGGAGGCTTCACTCTTGAACATGGAGACACTATTAAATCCATGGAAGAGGGTGAATTGTACAAGTATTTGGGATTCCAGCAAGCCAGACTCACAGAACAGAAGAAAACTAAACAAACATTATCAAAACTATACACCATCAGATTAAATAACATTCTCAAAACACATCTGAATGGAAAAAACACAGTGAAAGCCATCAACACATTTGCCATACCTATACTAACTTACTCCTTTGGAGTGATACAGTGGACACGGACAGAACTTGAATCACTCCAAAGAAAAACACGAACAACACTTACAAAATACCAGTACCATCACCCGAAATCTGCCATAGAACGAACTACTCTCCCACGCAAGGAAGGAGGACGTGGCCTTATTGACATCCCACATTTACACGACAGACAGATCTATAATCTGAGAGAGTTCTTCCATAAAAAACAACATACATCACAACTACACAAAGCTATTGTCTTGGCAGATAGAAACATAACACCACTAAATCTTCAGAACAACACTCCATACCAAATAGACAACACTGCACACATGCAAGAAAAGAAAACATTCTGGTGAAAATAGGAACTCCATGACAGACATCCACATGACTTACAGAAACACTTCATTGGCGCCAAATCGAACTTTACGGTTTTTTTTTTTTTTTTTCCAATCCTTACAATTTTCATTTTAAATATATTAGAAAAACTTAAAAACACAAGTCTGAAAGTAATAATTGAAATCACATAAGTGCACAGATTTAAGTCAATGAAGGACTTTAATATTAAAATTGTATCAAATAGCATGCATATGCATATTTTTTTGTAATAACAGTATTATGTGAAAAAAAGGAAACATATTTTGAATAGTTAAATATTAAAATATTTTATAAAAATTTATTAAATGCTTTATCAATGAGCATCTTAGAATTTATCTAATTACTTAAGTGGGAAGCACATCAAGCAGTTGAGAATAACATTAAAATCATTTATTAATACAAACGTTTTCAGCTGATTAAAGCCATCTTCAGGTATCCTTCAAAATTACATATGTTCTAGAACAGTTATTTGTTCAAAGAATGTTTTTTGTTCTATCAAAATTTAAAATCGGAACTTGTTACAAGCTATATTGTTTCACATTATAACATCACGAGATAATGGTAAAAAGCACATTAATACATATTAATAAATCTTAAATGTTAAAAACATTAAAAACAAAGATTTTAGACAAAATTTTTTGAACAAATAATAAAAAAATTATTAGAAATTGCAATAACATAGTTATAATACAGTTAAGAAAACAATGTCTGATAGAATTGAGCAGAGAGAGAGTACTTCAATAGAACAAAGTGATAAACAACTTGCTCAATATCATATACACTAAATCAGCTCAACTAGCAAGTTAAAACAAAACTTTATTGCGGTATAACGTTTTTGAAGCGCAGTCCAAAAACGTTATACCGCAATAAATTTTTGTTTGAACTTGGTAGTTGAGCTGATTTAGTGTATAAGAACCAAGTGAGAATACAAGAAACATACAGGTGAGTAGAGAAGATGAAATGAAATTCGTATCTTTACCATACCAGTTAGGTAAGTATAAATGCATTAAGAGGATGCTAAAAAGACAAAACAAGAGACCAGTTAACAAAAGACTCCCGAATGTATACAATATATTGAGAAATGAGAAACACCCTTTAAGCGAAAATGAAAAAACAGGGGTATATGAAATCCCAGTAATGAACACTGAAAAGGGTGAAGGATCTAAATATATCGGCATAACAACAAGAACTTTAGGTCAGAGAATTACGGAGCACAAAACAGATATTAGTAAAGCAAAATTAGGTATGGCACTTGCAAACGAAACATATGCCAATAATCTTGAAGTCTACTGAAACAAAGCCAAAGTAGTAAGGCATGTAGACAATAAGGAGCAAAAGTTCTTGACTGAAACGTTGGAAATAATGCATAGGCAAAACAATGAACCTCTGTTAAATGAGAAAGTAATAGGTATTTCTAAGGCCTGGGAGTTTGCAATCAAGAAATAATTCGTAGTATATATGTAACATTTTTTAATTAAGTTAATTTTATTATATTTTAATCTATTAGAAACCTATAATGTTATATGATGTTATTGCAATTTCTAATAAATTTTTATTATTTGTTCAAAAAATTTTGTCTAAAATCTTTGTTTTTAATGTTTTTAACGTTTAAGATTTATTAATATGTATTAATGTGCTTTTTACCATTATCTCGTAATGTTATAATGTGAAACAATATAGCTTGTAACAAGTTCTGATTTTAAATTTTGATAGAACAAAAGACGTCGTTTGAACGAATAACTGTTCTAGAACATCTGTAATTTTGAAGGATACCTGAAGATGGCTTTAATCAGCGGAAAACGTTTGTATTAATAAATGATTTTAACGTTATTCTCAACTGCTTGATGTGCTTCCCACTTAAATTAAGTAATTAGATAAGTTTTAATAAGAGTTGAAGCAGTTATTATCTTGCGAAAATGCATCTTAGAATTGTTAAAATTATTTCTGCTTAGACTTATTATAACTTAATAATTTAATCAAGCTAAAATGTGCTTGAGTTTAAATTATTATCTTAGAACTGATCAGGATAAGATGGCAATTAGGAGAAATAGCCTATTTTTCTCTAGTTCATTAGTATTCCAACCTGTGGTCACTCATACTCATTCATCAATTTCTCCCATAAGCCCATTAAAAAAAAAGAAAACATGGATATTCTCATAGGATTATTTTTACCATTTTTTAAATTGAAAAAACTTTAGATAATAATTAGAACTTTTGTCACAAACTAATCATCTTTTAAATTAATTATTATTGATAGCAATGCGATCAGCCTAGAGAAAACTATTATAATGTGTACTAGATAATGTAAAGAATACTTTATCTGTGCTATCATTCTGATTTATCCATATTAAGTAATATGAACAATACTTGCATCTCACACTGATTCATGGAAAAGATGCCACTTTTATTTTGGGATTAGACAAAAATGCCATAATTTTTCACTTAAAGTATTTTCATAGAATAAATGCCAAAGAATATACTTCAAGATTTTGAGTTGAGGTCTCATGTGCCAGGAAATATTGAAACTTGCTACAGAATATCTGAGAAGAGATATGAATTGCTTCAAAGCTTCAGAGAAATATGGTATAGGACATTTAAGAATGAATAATAGCATTTATAATGGATATCCTGGTGTAAAAAATTGCATATATTCAGAAAAATTAATTTATACATAAACAATGAATATAGTGAAAAAATGTTTTCAATTATTTTAGTATATATAAAAATATACTGGCATCGTTCCCAAGTATTTGCAGTAAGATGCCTAATTGTAAATTTTTTTATGAAATTATAAGTCTTGAAACAATTATTTCAATATCTTTCATTGTATTATAAATGCAAAACCATTTTCAGGTTAAATGCTTGAAATATGAAATGAAAATATTTCTATTTGATCCAAGTTGTAGAATAAGAAACAAAGTTGATTGTCAACTCCTGATCCAAGATCTATTGCAAGGATCAAGCAACTTTTTACTTATAATCATCTTCAATTTTGTGTTTAAGATAAAAATTAAAGAAAAGATCACCTTTTCTTTTTCAGTTCCTAATAGTCCACGATCTTCTCTATTTTTGAGTTTACCAGGAGCTTCAGCTGTTGGTAGTGTAGAATGAAAAACAAACAGTTTTCCACAGCAGCCAGCTGCCTGAAATAAAAAATATACTTAAAATTAAATAAAATTGCTGTGGTTATAATTTTATTTATATCAGACATTTTCAGTGTAAGGCAACCATTATTAAAATACTTTACTTCTTACTGCTCTAACCGGTTAAATCTGTAATGTTTTGGAAGCTATAGCACCATTGAGCAGACCAAAAATAACACTAAAATTCGTAAAACGAACTTTTATTGAGGAATGTTTTCGATGTTAGCACACCATCATCAGCTCCTACACTTAACAGTTTTTTATAAACAAGATTCGAATATCGAACTCTTTACAACCGAATTCGAACATTTGTTTGAATTCAGTTGTAAAGAGTTCGATATTCGAAATTGATTTAGCTGGCGCACCCTGTATATAAGGGTAGTCCTAAACTTATAACTGAGTTCAGTTTGAACCCATTATCATAGGTTGGATTTGGTCAGAGATCAGAAATATTCAAAATTTATGGATTTTTCATTACTAATGTTTACTAGGACACCACACTTTATCTTAATAAGCACAAAGAACACAAAAGTACAAAAACCAAACACAAAAAAGGATTGCATTTTATATATCAGACTATTGATCCAGGACTCAAGCCAATGGAATTGGATCAATCACAGAATTTACTGATTATATTTTCATAAGTTGAGGATTACTTGTATATATGATACATTGAAACTCTGAAAAATCACATTCAAAAAATGCCTGGCCATTTCATGAATTGGATATAGTGTTTGATCAATGTCCGAAAAGTTTGTCTTTAATTCTGATTTTGAAGTTTGGCCAACTAATTCACACACTGACTACAGTATTTTGGCCAAAGTCAGAAAACTGCTATTATAAATTTTACTCTATAAATAATAACAATTTAATTAATACTAATGCATTATAAAAGTTAAAATTTGCATTAAAAAATTATATTTATGTATGAATATTTAGCCAGCTCCTTTAGATATAAATTTTGTATCAGAACCCCTACCAAAAATTATATAGATCAAAGTAGATTGATTACAAAAAATATTCCAAAAGAACTAGATGACTATGTAATTTCCAAGATATACATTAAGAAAATTAAAAATTCTTTCACAAGATAAGTGATTAAAAGTTCAAACTGACGATTCCATTGTATTAAAAAATTATTTTAAAACATTGTATTTTAGAAATTACACTAAATAAAACATCTGATTCTTTTGGAAATTCCTCTGCAATATGTCTAGTTATGATATATACAATTTTTAGAAGATATGTACTGTAGTACAGCATTTCATAGGAATATTGATTTCACATTTTATAATTTAAATTGCCTACCTAATTGATTTATTTAGTTGATAATAATAATAATAATAAATAATAGTGCAACTTCAGCAATAACCTCAAAACATCAAGAATTCTCCAAAGTACACATTTTATTGGATTTCTCCAATACAAAACAAATATGAAAATATTAGCAGATCAGATGACACATTTTGCTTATTCATAGATTTCAATGTTTAATTCAGATTTTGGTAACTCATCACTGGCTACTGTAAATTAACTGGTCTAAATTCAAACTGAATAGATTTACATTCATATTTCAGACATTGGCTGATCAAATCAATCAATGTGCAAAGTGTGGCCATTTTAAAAAAAATGAATGAATTTGGGAATTGGCCAAAATCTATATATCATAAAAAATTTTTTAACTTATTATTATTATTATCTTTAAAATAAAAAATTATTCGAAATAAATGTTATTGCTTTAACTATTAAAAATATAAACAAAGACTACATTAATGAAATAAGATTACAGAGAAAACCATATTAAAATTATGATTTACAAGAATCCCTTGATTAGTACAGTTAATAAATCCTCGCAATACACTACATATATCAAAACCACACTAATCAAACTACAAAAAGCCAATGGGAATTATAATGAATCCTGGAAAATATCAAAATTATAAACATGTATTTCTTTCCTTCTCTCAAAAAGTATCTATAGTGCATTACATGTACTTTAAATCCTTGAGGAATGTGGTATAGTATTTAAAAATTTATAGTAAGAATTAAATTTATTTTTCACAAAAAAAAATTTTTTTTTACAAAACTGCATAAATTTTGTAAAAAATAATTGCACATCCAAAGACATTGAGTACTGGAGAGGAACTGAAGAAAAGCTGGCCATATATTATTGTAAAGGCTATTATTAGATAATTGCCATCCATGCTAAATTTATTAGTAAAAAAACTACAAATGAATATAAAATATAACTATTAGATGACAAAAGTCGTAATATTAACAGAATTAAAAATAAATAAATAAATTTATTGCAGTACTCTAAATATGTAGACTACAATCATCAAGATACTGTTTCCAACACTTCAGAGGTTTACAAAAAGTAAAAAAACAAAAAATAAAATAATAATAAAAATTGCACTTGTTGAAGTGCACTAATCAAATTTGGCACCATATATATATTAAGGGAGTCTCAAATTTTTTTGTGCACTAATCGAAACTGCATTTTTCAAACCTGCACTAATCAAGGGATTCCTATATGTCAAACATATAATAAAGTTCAATGAGCATTGAGCAAAGGAAATTAATATAATGCATATATATCATTTGATGTATATTTTGTAAGAAAATAATTATAATTTTTAGTTGTTTAAACTTTAAGCAAGCTTTATTTTTAAAATAAATATATAAATTTTAACACTTACTTTTAAAGCTTCTAATCCAGCTTGAATTGCAGGCCCTAAAACTGTTCCTGTCTGTATTGAATCAGCAAAAATAATAGGAATTTGTTCCATCAAACTGAAATATTCAATTTTCAAATCACTTTTATATGATTTTAAATAAATTTAATGTGCAACTGAAAAATTTCTCATCAAAAACAAGATAATTAAAATTATAACAAAATTGAAATGGAAAATTACTATAAAATTAAAATTTATCTATTTTTAAATGAATTCTTAACATTTTTGTAATGTATCATCCTTTTAATATAATATTTATGAACAATGACCAATAAATGTTATATAACTAGTCTAAACATTTTATTGATGTAAATTAATACTATAGAACAGTAATTCTCAACCATTGTGCCGCAGCACACTAGTGTGCCGCGAAAAAATTGAACATTTTATTGATGTAAATTAATACTATAGAACAGTAATTCTCAACCATTGTGCCGCGAAAAAAAGAATTGTATGTATGTATGTATCATATATGTTAATAGTGAAACGTGATTGGCTGGATATCCCTTTTGCAGTCCTACCAATTCCTATAAACAGGGTATCGTTAGAAAAATCTAACCCTCGAATTTCTGCGACAGCCAAAATTTTTTGTTGTTATTCATAATTTAAAAATTAAGGAATAAAAATTAAATTTACAGTTTCTCTAAAAAAGACAAAATCCGTAGGTGGCGCTATAACTTAATAAAGGCTGCCATTTAATGATTCTGTGTGCGAGTGTATGTAATCTGAATGTAATAAGAATAAATACAATAATCTGTTAATGAAAATTCGTTGTTAAATCTAAATTATTATTAAAAATATTTAGGTGTGCCACCAAATTTTAAAATATTAAAATGTTGTTTTCGACAGAAAAAAGGCTGAGAACCACTGCTCTAGAACAATGGTTCTCTAAACTGGGGTCTGTAATTTTCTAGAAAACTGCAAACCCCAGTTTAGAGAATCAATGTTCAATATCCTGAATAGCTGTCAATTTAATTGAAATTTTGGGCTATTTGCAATTGTTTTCACTGGTTGCTATGTCCCGTAGAGGAATCCAATTTAGTACCTCTGACAAGGGGAGGTTCAGACATTCGGGTCACCGATTTTTTTGAAATTTTGTATACTTGTAGTAGTCCCCTAGGACAATATAATGCGTGAGCAATAAAGTGCACTACTCAAGCATTGTCAAAAAAATCGCAAGAGAAGTAGGACAATATAATGTGTGAGCAATAAAGTGCACTACTCAAGCATTGTCAAAAAAATTGCAAGAGAAGTTTCGTATTGAGTTCATATGATTCTAAAATTTAATTAACTTTCAAATGTCTCAGTAGCATAGTGGTTGAAGATTTGCTTTCATAATTGCATGATCGCTGGTTCAATTTTTAGCTTTGTTAGATTTGCTTTTTTAATTGCGTGATCGCTCGTTCAATTCTTAGCTTTGGCTTTTTATCTAATTGCGTGATCGCTGGTTCAATTCTTAGCTTTGATAATTTTTTTTATTTTATTTATTTATTTTATTATTATTATTTTTCTCTTACATTGTTTTATATATCAGTCATGATTTTTATTCTTTTACATGTGGAATTCTTCTCCCACATGTAAAAAAATAAAAATTCTATTAAATTTTTTTTTTAAATTTGGTAAAATCAGAATTTTCCTAATTTGCTAGGACCTTCTTGATGCACTCAAAATTTTTTTCACATGATACCAACCAGGTGCTGATTACTGATACAGCATGTTGCAGCCTGCTTAATGTAGCAAACAAATGTATGTGGCCCAGGAAAAAATAAGTTGGGAACTGCTGGTTTAGGCCCAATATGTTCTCAGAAATCTTTTGCATATTGTGAAGCATCAACAATCTGAGGTGTTTCAGTTACTATCTAAAGGGTACATGAGTAATCTAAAAAAATTGTAAAGAGACAGTCATGCAAGAAATCTTAAAAATGTTTGAAAATCACTGTTCTATGATGATATATTATTTAGATAGTTCTCAACGTATGACCTCCAATGCTTATAACATTGATGTAATCAGTAAAGTCTTTGATTGGTCAATGGATTCAAGGGTTCTCTGACCAAATTATCTGATATATGGAAAGCATCCTTTTTTATCTGGTTTTTGTAGTTTTGTACTCTTTATTAAGATAATTTATAGTATCCTAGTAAATATTAGCAGTGAGAAATCTGTAAATATTGGGTATTTACTACTTCTAACCAATCTGACTTAACCCTGTCATAGTCAAGGACTACCTATATTTGAAAAGTTTATTTATTCTATATAAGCTGTCTAAATAATAATTCAGTGGAGCCAGAGCCAGAGCTGGGGCCATTAAAATTTCTGCTGGTTCCAGCTCTTAACCATCTACCATATATACTCGAATATAAGCCAATCCCCCGACTTTAGAGTTTGAAAATCGGTAAAAATGCATAACCCATGTATAAGCCTACCCCCAACTTTGGCACTTAAAATTCGATAAAAATTTGAAATCGATAAATTACATGATCTTTGGTTTTTAGTTACAGATATATTAATGTCATTTGCTAAAATAAATATTTTATTGAAACTTTAAATATATACATATAAAATAAATTAATAAATGATTTTATTGAATCTTTAAATATATACATATAAAATAAATTATTATAATACAAACACCAATATATCAAATTAAAAGGTAAATGATAATGTATTAGTAAGATAAGTGATGTTTGATAGTAGCGGTCATACCAAAAAAACTTTTATAGTGATGAAGCCAGAGCCAGATCTAAAATCCCAGTTTTAAAACAATGACTCTGGAGCCAGAGCTGGAGTCATTGGTTTGGAGCTTCCAGAGCCACAGCTTGAATATACTGTGGCTCTGGAGCCATGCCAGAGCCTAAATTATTTCAAGTCAGCTCCCCAGCCAAGTGTTACTATACAAACATTGTATATCTAATTTTTATTTGTTTATACAAATCAATTAAGATATAAATGATTAATAATATATTTTTGACATATTTTCTAAAATAATTATTTTTTTAAACTGACAAGATTTTCATTAGACAAAAAAATATCTATTTTTCATAAAAATAGTGTGTTTGAAATAGTTATTGATAAATTTGATATGCTGCTATTTCCTCTGTTAGAAAACAATTCGATAGAAAAAGCAAGTTTTCTCTCTTTTCATATATAATAAAAAGAATTAATGAACTGTTTTGCATTAATAAATATTTATATGAAATGCAGAATATTTTAGAAATCTAACAGATGACATTAATACAGGTATCTCTTGGTTTACAAACACTCAGCATGCAAATTTTCAATTTAACAAACTATAAATGTATAACTCTTTTTCAATTTGAGAAGATAATTTTCACTTTTGTAAAGAAATTATTTCATTATTGATCAACTATCTACTATATATTTTTTAAATCACTGATTGTAATTTATTCTATATAATAATTTATAATCTGTAATTCATATCTTAATAAATTTTTTGACATGCGAACTCCTCAAACTGTTTTGATAAAAATTTCTATTATTCAAATATTTATCATCAATTCAATGATATGAATAATTTATTGCTTTTATGATATTCTTGTTAATTTTCTTCACTGATTGTATCAGATATATTTTCATATCAAATTTACTCTAAGACTTTATTGTAAGATTGTAGGTTATGACAAAATTAGCTTCTACTATCACCAGAAGATTGGATATCCAATCCAATGCTTGGCATATATCAATAATATGAATAACTGTAATCTAATTGCAATAATACTGCCAGTTATGTAGGAAAGGACAATTATTTATTTTTTCATTAGAACGTTTTTGACCATCTACATGGTCTACATTAGCAAAGGTTTAATTAAATCTATTACAATTCTATTTGATATTAGAACAGCATAAATAATAAATAAAAATTTTTTTGGGGATAAAAAACTATTCTATTTTAATATTAAACATAATTGTAACAGATTTAATTAAACTGTTTCTGATGTAGGTCATGCAGATAATCAAAAATATTTCAATCAAAGAATAATTATTGTATTTTCATATTAAACAAGAACAATTCTTAGAGAATTAAAGCATTTATTAAAGAATCAGTAAATTTTTACAAACTGTAGCATTTTTGACTTGATAATATCCTTGTCAGCAGCAAGAACATTCATGTAGATTACAGCTGAGATTATACCAAACAAAAAATTAGTTTAGTCAGGCAATCTCAATTTATATAGCTCCATATTTACATAGGATTATTTTTAGATAATGAACCAGGCTCAAACCTAGATCCCTTCAGAAAAACTAAAGCTATGGAGCTCAGAATTGAATCTGGATTCTCCAAGATGGTAAATGACTTTTTTATCACACATTCTATTTTTGTGCTTATTATTTAATATAACTATTTTTAATGTTACCTCATTGTGACATACTAGTACTCTGCATAATATATGCTCCGACATATGTATATTTTAACTTAGGTTTTCACTAAAAATGATCTACCAACTAAATCATAGATTGCTTATATACTTATAGGATATTGCTGTATACTTTTATATACTTAGGATATTGCTGTATACTTTTTTGTTAAATACAAAAAAGTATACAGGCAATATCCTAAAAAGTATCACAATTTAAATTATTTAAATTCAAATAATTTAAATTGTGATATTTTTTGTTCTACTGGAATATTCCAAATCTAATCAATGTGGTCTTTTCAATAAATGAATTATTTTGTATCTATTATTTTTAGTAAAATAATTACCATAATAAAATTCATAATTAATGAATTTTTAATAGAATTAAAAAAATTTATACTAAATCTTAAAAATTAATTTTATTTTTGCAAATAATTTAGCAGAATGAAATTTTGAGAATTATTTGAGAATTACATAAATTTAAGACAATATTTGATGATGATTTTAATTTTTAACTAAATAATAAAACCAAAATGATTGGCCCATATTTATTACCATATTAGGATTAAGTTCAAAAATCACTTTATATTTAGCAGTTCAGAAATTCAAATTATAAAATTTTTGAGACCATTTTTTGAAAAATTTATGAGATAAACAGGTCTGGATCTTCATATATATTTTTCAAAATTTTTATATGTAAACTTCTACTTCTATAAAGGCATCAGAATATAATTAGTATAAAAATTAAGGGATTGCTAAACAATTGTGGGGAACAAATTCATTTTATAAAGCTTTAAACTTCTTTTAATGTTGATCATAGAACAATGTGTTTGTCTATGATCAATATTAAATACTTAGAACAATCTTTTAGAATTTAAGTTTAATATAAAATCAAATTATTAATAATAATCATTTACTTTTTTAGCATAAAGATAATACAACATTGTTATATTCTAAATATTTGTTGTAATGAATAGAAGTGATTTATGATTAATTTTACTGGAACATTAAGTTTCCATATCTGTTCATTGAAATTACAGATTTTTGTATTCACTATGTGCTCACTATACTCAGTGCTGTACAGGTGTAATTCCTGGCACTTGTACAGCACTGAGAACCATAGCGAATATAAAAATCTGTAATTTCAATGAACAGATATGGAAACTTAGTGTTCCAGTAAAATTAAATATTTATAAATCAATGACTAATATGATTATGCCAAGATATTGCCCTTGCAGAATTAAAAAATCGTTTCTAGCTTCCATTTCTATGCTAAGCTCCAGGTCATCGCTCAATCCACTCCCCTCAGTAAGAGGGGAGTGGAAATAATTTAAGCAGATTGTACGCCGCGCATTTTGCCGTTGACTATTTGCGCTAGCGCATTTTTTCGTCCGCGCGGAGTAAGTGGAAACAGGCCTTTACGGTCAAAATCAAAGGCTGAACGTTCATTTAGAAGCGATCACGTGATCGTTCTTGGGTGCGAACGCGCCCATTTTTCTTTTATAATTATTTATATTTGAACAGTGAAATTATTATTTAGATTTATTCAAATTTATTATTATTTATTTATCATAATATTATAAAAATAAATTAATATTTTGTCCATTCTCCGGATACATCAATCACCTCATTTAATCTAGTATACATTGAATTTATCAAGTTAGTAAAAAGACTTTGGGAAAGTTTGCGATGTTCTCAAATATCATAAACGCGAACAAAAACATTATTTGAATTTGATGAGTCAACGTCCGAAATCCACATCTGTACCATTTTCCCCCAAATATTTTCGATTGGGTTCAAGTCTGCCGATTTGGCCGGCCAAAGTAAAATACTTATTCTTAGATGAAGAGTAAACCATTCTTTAACAATGTTACTGGTATGAACGGGACACTTATCTTGAACAAATGTGAATTGATGATCGTCCGAATATGGTACCGATATAGACGGTAACAAAACTGAATCCAGTATATTTACATACTCTATTGAATTAAATCTGCTGCCAATTTGTACTATTTCACCCGGCCATCTCCAGAAATCCAACGCCAAACGTTTACACTTTTATAACCAGAAGATATATATGAGCCACATTTTTAGGTAAATATCGTATTCTGGGATTGTCTGTAACAGTGAAGCTGCCCGTGTGAATTTGACGCAAAAGTTTTCTCATCGGAAAATATAAAACAGTATTCCAAAATTCCGAGAGATAGGATAAATATTCCAATGCGAGTCCTAGTCTCGCTTCTTTGTGAACATTTGTCAATCGATCGTTTATCGCTGGTCGATGGTGATAGTAGCCGAATTCTCTCAATCGTCTTCGTATAGTGTTCGATGAGCAGTGTAAATTTAATTTTCGTTTTACAAATTTAGCATGATTCAACGGTTCATTAATGACAACATTTAAAATTGCATCGTCCTGTAACTCCTGTTCTGAAGAAGTCTGTCGTAACCTACCTGACCTTGATCGCTTTCAAATCGTGCTCTGCTTGCCATCGACGTATCCAAGTGGATGCAATTTTATAAATATTCAATTCCCGTCCTATTGCTCTCGTTGAATATCTTCCATTGTTTATCGTTTAATCCTCTCGGAATTTTAACGGATTTTAACAAAGATATTTAACTGAATACGCACAATTAAAACGAATGCCGTTCACGCTGCTACGAGACAATGTTTTCCAGACGCACGTTTCTTGCTAAAGCTAGATGACGTAGAACGAAGAGTTTTCGTCTGACGTTATGCTAATAATATAATATAATAAACAAATAACTATTTCAAGTTATTCGATTGAAAGTATTAAAAATATATATTCTACAATGGAACGCTCGTCATTCGACATTATTATGCATTATTAATGGCTACTTTGCCGATTCCGTCACATTTGACGCCGTGACGTAATTTTCACGCCGACGCGGTATAGTGGCGATTTAAGGCTGGGTCTCACAGGCGTAAAACGCGACGTCAGTACGCTGACGTAAATGCATCGCGCACGAAACGTCGAGCGTACTGATGTTCAGATTGAAAGTGTACGACGCGACATAAATAAACGACATCTTTAGCTACTGGTAATTAGTGTGATATCATTGAGGTTAGCTCATCATGATGGGACATTTTTTTATCGTAAAAGGAATAGATATTTTCTCATTTCTTCCAGAAATGCTTCATTATTGAACACGCACACGGTATCTTCTCTACTCGCCACATTGAATTACGAAATAAAACAATCTCTCTTCTGATTGGACGAATGGCCAACGTACTCTTGGCGCAGCACAAAGTTGAAGAAAAGTCATCTCCGGCGTAATGACGCAGCGTCTAGCAATATACAGGAAGTGACGTCATCAGCGTCGATACACCAACGTATTTACGTCGCGTTTTACGCCTATGAGACCCAGCCTTTACTTTTGCTCTCGACTGTATATTCTGATTTTAATTTTAAAAATGTGCATGTTACAATATATATTTATATACTATATATGAGGCTTCTAGAACCATAAATACAAAAAATTCACTGATAACTCATTTTCAAATTGCCTCCCTTAAAAAATCAAATTGGTTTTCTGTGGGGGTGGTCAAATTGGCTTTCTGTGGGGTTATGCACCCAACGTTGGGAACCATGAACTTGAATTGAACTAGAATCATCTCTCCAGATGGCTAAACACAGTATAGAATCCAGCATTTTACAGATTGAAATAGATGAATCCTATAAGATTCATGTTCAGCATCTTTCCTCTAATTTAATAAATTAGAGGATTTTGTTTTTCATAAATTACAGGAAAAAATTTATATTGCTTAATTTAAACATTAATTAAAAATGTCATATAGCATGCTACCTTTGCATATAAAGTCTCAATAGATAATACAAACTTTAAACATTGAATCTTAATCATTTTGAGTAAATTATAATCTAAAAGGAAAACCAATTACTATAACTGGAATTTTTATTAAATAATAAAGGTTCGGAATAATTTTATATAATTTGAGTATTTAAAATTTTATAATAGTCAAATTCAGATAAAAACACTCCCCGTTAAACCGCCACCCTCGCTGACCGCCAAGAAATTTGGCTAATGGGTAAGTTTAATAAGTATAGTCAACCTCTGGGAAGTTGAACTATGAACCACAAAGTATATTCTTAGAAATGGGAGAGAAGTTGAAAATCGAATGTGTTTAATTTGTCCCAGTTAACAGCTAGAATCATACAGTAAAATAATTATGATTTTAATAAATTATATAAGTTTAATAAGTATAGTCAACCTCTGGGAAGTTGAACTATGAACCACAAAGTATATTTTTAGAAATGGGAGAGAAGTTGAAAATCGAATGTGTTTAATTTGTGCCAGTTAACAGCTAGAATCATACAGTAAAATAATTACGATTTTAATAAATTGTACAGTCAAACCTCGATAAGATGTCCCCTGTTAAGCCACCATCCTCGCTGACTGCCAAGAAATTTGGTGAAAGAGATCTTCCCTATATTAATGGAATAGGCAAACCCCAATAAGATGCCATCCACCAGTAGAAATATCAAAACAAATATTCCTTTCAGTATCGCATTTGTACTCGTTAATCTGCCAGGGTCATGGTGACTTACTTCCCAAAGTTCACCAGTATTGTATATATAGTATTAAAAGCTCTGAATTCATTTGTAACTAGCGGGTGGAAGAGATGGAGTTAATCATGTGTCTCTAACGGCCGTTAAAAATGTCTGAACAAATATTCCTTTTGGTATTGTATTTGTCCTTGTTAATCTACCAGGGACATGTAAGGTGACTTACATACCAAAATTCATCAGTATTCTATATACATTATTAAAAGTGCTATGGATTCATTTGTAACTAGTGGATGGGAGAGATGGAGTTAACGGTTAATCATGTGTCTCTAAGCCTGGTTCACACCTAGGAAAATTTAAGATCGTAAGAAAATTTAGGAAAATTTAAGATCGTAAGAACCAGATCATATCCATTGTTTATTGCATACTGAGCAAATAAAGATACTATACAGTTAAGTGATATACATTGTGCTTTACAGAGAACTCAAAATAGAGGATCAGAACACCAAATGGACATGTTTTCTATATAATACTGTTTTAATAACATGTATAATACATGTATAATACATGTTTTCTATATAATTCTATATAATACTATATAGTACAATATACAATATATGTATACTATACTGTAAAGTATATAGTTTTTAGAAAGTTAAGTTTGGATGCTAAATATATTAATTAAATTTAATAAATACAGTAAATTTGTATTGTATTTTATTAAACCGAAATTCATTTTCATTTCTATACTATACGTGTTTTAGATAAACCACCAATCCCAATTAGCCACCAAAATCTTGCCAAATGGATGGTGGCATCTTATCAGAGTTTGACTGTAATTATTAAACCGTAGTTATTTTACTGTGACTCTAGCCGTTAACCGTTACAAAGTAGCACATTTGGTTTTTAACCTCTCCCCCTTTTTAAGAATAGACTTTTGGCTCAGAGCTCAACTTATCAGAAATTGTCTATAAGCAGGCATCAGGTATTGAAAAAAACAGCTTGAAAAATGATGTAACTGTATTTTTATTAATTATTGTAATCAAATCAAAAGAAATTTTTATATTTTATAAAGAATAACATGTGATGCCAAATGATAACATTTAATATAGAGGTCATTTTTAACATAAGCAGTATGTTTACATAAATTATTATTAGAGAACAAATATTTTATTATTATTAAGATATTATATTTTAAAAAACTGTACCTATCAATAACAATTTCTGCCTCTTCTGGTGAAACAAAAAATCCATCTATAAGAGGAACAAACATGTCTTCAATATCTGAAACAGTGAGCATTTGAGGTTGGGATAATTTACTCTGCAAAGAAATATTAAACATTTTTATAATTAACTATAATATAAATTAAATTCTAATGATGATATTATTATTATTATTATTATTATTATTAAATATACTTTAGTAATAAAGTTGATACAAATGGCTATGGAACAGAAAGAGTGTAATGATTTTTTGATACCTGATTAAAGTAAATATGCATATTTTTCGATTTTCTTATTCCATTTAGAGATGCTTTCAAATCCTAAAAATTATTATTAAATATACTTTAGTAATAAAGTTGATACAAATGGCTATGGAACAGAAAGACACAGTAATGATTTTCTGATACCTGATTAAAGTAAATATGCATATTTTTCAATTTTCTTATTCCATTTAGAGATGCTTTCAAATCCTAAGAAAGGAAAGCATCTCTACATGGAATAAAAAGATATATATTTATATAAATTTTGGTCATGCTGTTGTCTATCGTTATGATATTTTTGCATATATATTTTCTGTTATGGATAAAATTTGAATTTTATTAGCTTATATCAGAGAACAAAGCCTATTGAAAATGATTCATATATATTGAGTCATTATTATTAAAATATTCAGAGGAAAAAAGCATTATGCAATTTGAAGCTATTTTTTTTAAACTATTTTGATTCAATTTGAATGAAATTTATATACAATATTGGCATCCTCTATGAAACAAATGTATTGAAAATGATTCATACTGGATTATATCTGGCTAGATTTCTCACTGCCAAATGCCAAAAATAATATCCAATATAATATTTTCTGATTTGAATATACCAATAATTCCTACAATCATTAAATGGATTAAAAATTAATTTATTAGCAATAATAATTTATTATTTTTAGTATATGCAATCCTCTACTGGATCATGATAATATATGTGAATTTTATTCAGATTAAATATTTATATAAGATATAATTTTGGCAGACATTTACCCAGATATGATCTAATATCAGTTATTTTCATTAGGCTTGGTTCTCTAGACTATTCCAACAATGTATATAAATTTCATTCAAACTGAATATTGTGTGCATGATGTATTGCCTCAAAATATGGGAATATTTTCTATTACAATATTTATTTATTATTATTATTATTACAATTTATTTATTTTTAAGTTGATTTTTAGTGTTAGCTATCATTTCAAGAATTCTATATATTTGGAAAAATGTTTAAATGTTATGCATTAAAAATATTAACGTGGTATAACACGTGACTTTATTAAACCAATGAATTTACGTGTCTCAAACAATTCCTCATTTAACCTCGAAGCAGTATCGTTTGGAAATGTTAACTCTTGAGTTGTTGAACTCGAAGGTTAATTTCTCTCAGAATACAAATTTAGAGTAACTCTATATCTCACTCGAAGTTAGCATCCAACTCGAGTTAGCCAACTCGCGAGTTTACTCTCCTTTCAGAATACGGCCGTAAGCCTGGTTCACACCTAGGTTGTATTAACTCGAGTTAGCCAACTCGCGAGTTTACTCGCCTTTCAGAATACGGCCGTAAGCCTGGTTCACACCTAGGTTGTAGAAAATTTAAGTTCATAAGTATCATATCGTTTCCATCGTTTGTTGTATTACCGGCAAATAAGGATACTGTACAGTAAGCTGTGTACATTGTGTTTTATAGAGAACTCAAAAGCAAATAAGGATACTGTACAGTAAGCTGTGTACATTGTGTTTTACAGAAAACACAATGTTGAGGATCAGAACAACAGATGTACAGTACATACACAATACATGTACTATATTATAAACTATACAGTTTTTTAGAAATGTTAAGTTTGGATACTAAATATAAATGTACTATATTTTATTAAATTTAATAAATTCAAAGCTCATTCATTTCTATAGTACATGTGTTTTCGATAAATCGCCAACACGATTAGCCACCAAAATCGTCCCCAAACAGATAGTGGCATCTTGTCAGGGTTTGACTGTATTAATGCAGATTTAATTTGGTCATTATATTAATCTGTATATTAATTTAGGTAACAAAATGCTATTCTTAGACTAATTTATTTCATGCTATTTTTGGATAATTAAGGAAATTTAATATAAAAATTACTAATGAATTAAATCCATTAAAAAATTAATCAAATTATGAAACATTAGGAGACATATATTAATTGAATGGTAATGTGCAATATTAATAAAACAAGAAATTTGAATATCTGATTTCAAATCAACACTAGCCCAATTATTGTTTTAATAATTGTAATTGATCAAACTTTTAAGTCTTATTACTATAAATAAGAATAGCATTTATTTTAAAGGAATATCTTGATGTTAATAATGAATAATGAAAATTAATATATTACACTATGATAACACAAGAATATCAATACAAAATAAAATAATAATTCTTTCATTTATATTTTTATTATTACAAATAATTCTCTTGCTATATAAATCGTATACACTGTTTATAAAAAATTTTAAAAATGGCAATAAGTATAACACTCACTTTCAGTAAATAGCTAAATATCAAAAATTTCAATTTTAATATATGATATAAACTTTACATTTATATAAAATAATATTTGGCATTTAAATTTTTTTTTTTTTAACATTTTGGCATCATGAAATGAGCAAATTCATTATTATATTCAATAAAAATCTGAGTTATAAAACAATTTTACACACATTTTTTTTAATTATTATATAAGCATTATACAGTATCATATTAAATCAACTTTGTAATTCATAATAACTTTGTTAAATTATAACTGGATTGTTTACTTTTGTACTATATTAATATTTATATTGATATAACATACATATATATTACAAATAAAAAAAAATCATCAGTCTTTGCTAAATTGGAAATGTTTTAACTAATATAATAATGCACTTTAAAATACTTTAAAGTTGTCAGATAATATAACAATAAAAAATTATATATTCTTAGTTGGAATGAATGACAAATTTCCAAAGATAAACAGGATATTAGCAATTGAGATTATTTTAAATTATAGCTATGCTTTATAATATGAGATCTATTTTTAAGATACTTAAAAAAACACCACAACAAAAAACAAAAAATTATCGATTTACTATATAGTAAAAAACAGAAAATGTTTTTTAATAATTTATTTTTATGAAATAGAAATAAATATTGCAATTAGAATAAACAACAGAAATTTTCTTAAAAAAAAAAATTTAATTTAATATTTCAGTTTGAAAGAGAATTATGATTTTCCAAACAAATTACATATATAAAAATATAGTCAAATAATAAAAAAAACAACAGTTTATAATAAATTTTCTAAAAACAATATTTTAGTTTAGAAGTGAGTACCATGCTTAGTATTAATTTTTAACAAAAATGAAACAAACACATTTGCTATGAGGATATAAAATTCTATTAGTAACTTGCTTGACTGTATATATAAAATAAGCATATTTTATTAAAAATTTATTTAATGAGATTCATTTTCAATTAAATAATCATTTGGCATTAAAAATTATGTGGTTAAAATATATTAAAATTTAAAGTTCAAAAATAAACTTTAAAAATGTAATAGTTCTATGTACCAATAGAAAAATATAATTTTGATATAAGTAAACTACACACAAAAATATTAACTTCTAAAAAATCAGTTTTAAAAAGTAAAGAATTAAATTCTCTCTTCACAATGTGCATTGATGTAATTATTATCTAAAGAATTTCTATCTGATTGGCAAGTCCAAGCACTTAATTTAGAACAGCAACTTAAATCAACTGATCGGGCCCTTTGAAGAGTTACAACTGTTTTGTTTTTTGGAGTTCTTTGTAATGTTTGACTATTGCAATTGGACATGATTAACTTCTCCTTAGTTTTCTATTAAATAAATTATTTTCTATTAGTAATTTTATAATAAAAGCTTTAAATCAAATCATAGAATTTATCTTTAAATATTTAAATGTAAACATGCATAATTAATTCCTCTAAGTATGTAAATAATAAATATCTGTATCCCTCCAAATAACTTGATGAATATCACAGATTTCAAAAATCTGTTAATGCCAACAAATAGCTACTTGAAATGAAACACTTACGGCCATATTCACCATAGTGGATATGGCCATAAAACTTGGATCCAAGATCACTCCCATTTTTCGTATTCACCACTACAAATTTCGAGAGTTAATCTCCAACTGTGAGTGGTTATTTAACTTATTCTTATCGACAGATTATTTCTCGAAGGAGTCAACACATGCACATAATCAGCCAATTCACAAAACAAGATAAATGACTGATTTTTGTGCAAAGACTTCTTCCTTTTACAAGAGTTAAAAAACGATTTTTTCAGAAAAAAAAACAATCTCAAAAAATATATTCAGTAAGAAATAATGATATCAATGTACTGAATAGTTATCAATTCCACAATCAATATTGTTTGTATAGAGATGTGGTTTGTTCGCTAGCTGAGAAATTTCACAATGAATTTGGTTTTAATAATAGTGAAAGAAACAAATATCCGCATCTATTTTTCCATGCTTCTTGTTTTTGACAATTGATTATTGCATTTGTTTATTATATTCTAAAAGTTTTATATTTTTCTATTAATCCTAATAACAATTCCTTATTGAAATTTGACTAATTTTTCTTAATAGAATCTGTTCAACCTCTATGTTGAAAAACACATGCAAACACAATCTTTGAGCATCAAAATATGTGCACAAAGTCACGTGACAATTAAAAAATCAAAACTATTCTTACAAAGCAGCAAGAGTTAAACAGACGATCAAATAATCCAGTTTCAGAAAATGTTGGTGAATACGAAAGAAAAATAATCGGAATTCACAATTCAATCCCAATTTATACAATCTTTGAATTGACACTTGATTGGTGAATATAGCCATTAGATCTATCATATGTCAATTCATTGAAATGCCCAAGATCAGTTTGCTCACAAAGAGCAATTGATGAGGTCACAACAACTTTCATTCTTGCATAATAATAGAGAATCTTCAAGACTGCATCTTTACTGTTTGTGCAGAGATTTCTACTGACACTAAAGGCTATAAGAAACTTCATCCAACATCATGCTCACTGTACTTAGGTGTTGGTGGAAGACATTTTGAGCATATCCTTGATTAGTTTTTTCTTGTTGATTAGGCTCTGTGTTTTCAATTTATTGATATGGGGTATTATGTTTTGGTATTGGTTTGTTACTTACATGTCAGAAATAAGTGTTAACCCTTTGTATGTAAAAATGTTTTTGTTTCATTTTTGGGTGAACTATTCATCCAATTTTGATGAAGTTTTCCCTATCTGTTATGGTTTGAAATATGATTTGCAACTGTCCTCATTTGCATAATCAGTTCATTTGAAAGTCACCATCAGCTGGCCATCATCCATGACTTCCTATTTGTTGGCATTAACATATTTTTGAAATCTGATATTCCAATGCATTTAAATACACTAAGCTGCAGAAATAGTCACTTTTCTGGACAAATGCACTTATGAAACCTTGCCTCATCCCCTGCATTCTCCCAGTCTGGCATCTTCAGACTTCCTGTTTTCAAAATAGGAAAAAACATTTATGGGAAAGAAATTTCTTTGACAAGGGATACAGACTTTTCTTCCATCCTGTATATATTATTATATAAATTTTTAAATAAAAAAACATGATGTGATGAAAATAATGGTTCTGGAACTACAAATAGTTTCTCATTTCAAATTTGTAAATATGATACTCTTTTAATTTATAAATGGCATAATGCAAATCAAAATAAAACTCCAAAAAATTTTTTTTGTTTACATTTAAAAACCGTGTAAATTGAGTGTCGTGCAAATCGAGGGCTAGGTGTAGTATGTTCGCCTATACGATTTTAGCCTATTTTTCTTTATTTACTTTTTGGATAATTAAATATACATATCAATACTTTTAATTTTTTCATAAGATTTCTGATTGGATTATTTGGATGGTGGAAAGTGTTAAATAAAAAGCAACTGTTTTTCGTAATAATATTACGATAATTCGTATGGTAGTTAGGGGTGTTAACTGAAATAGATAAATAAATTGTTTGAAAGTTTATAAAATTAGCAAACTTTTGCAAAAATTTTGATATAATGTATTATATGCAAACTAATTTTTAACAAAGCGTTTAAATATATTATAATAATTCCAGATGTTACTAATAAAAATATATTAATAATGAAGTTTATTAATTTTTTAACAATGGCGACATCTGTTACGTTTCTTTCGTTATGTGCGAAAGAAACGTAATAATTATCAATTATAGTATTAAATTCTACATAATAGGCATATTCGGCAATTCAGAATTCTTAAGAAATCTGAACAATGATCGTTCGGCATTGAATTCTGACGTATGTCTGAATGAAGCGCAACGTTCGGCAAATCAGACAACTAACGAGTTCTGAAGTCAGATAGACCTCTGTAGTTTCTGACATTGGTCTGAGCAACATGGCGGCGCCCATGAGATATTTATGCTAAATTAAAATGAATGAAAGTGATGAAGTTTTTCAACTCTAACTAACATTCAGAGGAGCAAAACCGTATAACTGAAGGAAAGATATCTCGTTACATAAGTAGACATTATTAATACGAGAATTCGTGTGTGTTTATCGGTTGAAAAGTATGCTCACGTTGCTTCGTCCTAAAGTTG